>JASANE010020781.1:0-33732 GCA_030248225.1 Trileptium ribeirensis | reverse complement strand
CTGTTTGCTCTTCGTTCAGTTACGTATTGCTCAGCCCGTGGCATCTACAGGACAATTGCGGAGGGGGAGTGGTGTCGGTTGCATTGTTTTTATATAAGCTAGCTCGCTCTGGAATATTGGCTCGCTACTCCTTCACGGTTTTCACTTCTACTGTTAGGAAGCTTACATATATATTAATCTCACTCAAGTAGCAACTAACAGCACAGAATTTTGCAGCTATAGAGCAATTAAGAGCTGCCACTTACACGAACTGGCTCTTGATAGTGAAAGAATATCAAGTCGCATATTTTTCAGTTGTGACCAGAAATTGCCATATACTGGCTTCTCCAATCTACCGAAATTATATCAGGGGATGTAAATTTGGGTGCCCAGTTTGGAACTGAGGAAAATAGATAATCCCTGTAAGATATACTTTCAGATCATTAGTGGGTTCCTCCAGTTGAACTTGATGGAAAATAAGGTACTGTATTTGTCAGAAAACGCCACAAATATGCAACTGAACAACTGTCTGCAATTGTATTTACATAAGAAAAGGAGAAATTTTAGATAATTTTACCCCAGGAAGCAGAAAATTGGCGATTTTTATCCAAACTAGGAAAACGTTGCACATTTTGATACCGTCAGAGAAGATTTGGTAATAGTTTAGTCGTGCAAGAAATTACATGGGGTACCTGGTGGCATGAGTTAGAAGCCAAATATTACCTGCTGTATCAATTGAAGGACCTCTTGGGAGGTCAGAGTTGTACTCTCTCTCTATTTGGAGAAGCCAGCTTTACGCGAATGCAGAATGTTTAGGCACTCAAATATAATTGTCATTATTATGTTCAAGTCAAGGCACAAATTTGATGTTTTCATACGTAATATAAATATTATTGGGAAATATTTCTAATTTCTATTACTAATACTAGTAAACACAATGAATCCGCAAAATCCATATAGTCAATTCTTGTATTTGGTTCAATAATTTGTTCGGTCAAATTTACAAATTTGTATGCAGTAAAACGTGTATTTCTGCATTTTGTAATACAAACTGGGCTACACTCGAAAATAGTAATTGTGATGTTAATAGTAATCTTTAATAGAGTATTAAAAACTGAAATCGCTCCTATAATCGAAATTTTTTTAATTTCGAGAGTTATCAATTTTTTATGCGGAAGCCTGTTTTATTTCTTTTTGACCAATAATGTTCGAAGAGTTTGTGTGAAATCCTTTCACTTCAATTTGCAGGCAATCGTAGAATATTGATCTTTCTTTGCGGACTACGGGGTACACAATAGCTTTTTAAACCGTCTTTGTATATTTGAAGCAAACATCATTTTTGTGTTGTGCGTATACTCGTCCAACACGTTAAAGTTTTATTAAACTTCTGATCACAACAATTGGTTTAATATGCGGACCACGGGGTACACAATAGCTTTTTGAACCGTCTTTGTATATTTGAAGCAAACATCATTTTTGTCTTGTGCGTATACTCGTCCAACACGTTAAAGTTTTATTAAACTTCTGATCACAACAATTGGTTTAATATGCGGACCACGGGGTACACAATAGCTTTTTGAACCGTCTTTGTATATTTGAAGCAAACATCATTTTTGTCTTGTGCGTATACTCGTCCAACACGTTAAAGTTTTATTAAACTTCTGATCACAACAATTGGTTTAATATGCGGACCACGGGGTACACAATAGCTTTTTGAACCGTCTTTGTATATTTGAAGCAAACATCATTTTTGTGTTGTGAGTACTATTGGTCCAACACGTTAAAGTTTTATTAAACTTCTGATCACAACAATTGGTTTAATATGCGGACCACGGGGTACACAATAGCTTTTTGAACCGTCTTTGTATATTTGAAGCAAACATCATTTTTGTCTTGTGCGTATACTCGTCCAACACGTTAAAGTTTTATTAAACTTCTGATCACAACAATTGGTTTAATATGCGGACCACGGGTACACGATAGCTTTTTGAACCGTCTTTGTATATTGAAGCAAACATCATTTTTGTCTTGTGCGTATACTCGTCCAACACATTAAAGTTTTATTAAACTTCTGATCACGACAATTGGTTTAATATGCAGACCACGGTACACCAATAGCTTTTTGAACAGTCTTTGTATATTTGAAGCAAACATCAGTTTTGTCTTGTGCGTATCTCGTCCAACACGTTAAAGTTTTATTAAACTTCTGATCACAACAATTGGTTTAATATGCGAACCACAGGGTACACAATAGCTTTTTGAACCGTCTTTTCCTCTGTTGAAGCAAACATCATTTATTATGCGTATCTTCGTTAACACGTTTAAAGTTTTTCTAAAACTTCTTGCAATCACAACAATTGGTTTAATATGCGGACCACGGGGTACACAATAGCTTTTTGAACCGTCTTTGTATATTTGAAGCAAACATCATTTTTGTCTTGTGCGTATACTCGTCCAACACGTTAAAGTTTTATTAAACTTCTGATCACAACAATTGGCTTAATATGCGGACCACGGGGTACACAATAGCTTTTTGAACCGTCTTTGTATTTTGAAGCAAACATCATTTTTGTCTTGTGCGTATACTCGTACAACACGTTAAAGTTTTATTAAACTTCTGATCACAACAATTGGTTTAATATGCGGACCACGGGGTACACAATAGCTTTTTGAACCGTCTTTGTATATTTGAAGCAAACATCATTTTTGTGTTAAGTTTTATTAAACTTCTGATCACAACAATTGGTTTAATATGCGGACCACGGGGTACACAATAGCTTTTTGAACCGTCTTTGTATATTTGAAGCAAACATCATTTTTGTGTTGTGCGTATACTCGTCCAACACGTTAAAGTTTTATTAAACTTCTGATCACAACAATTGGTTTAATATGCGGACCACGGGGTACACAATAGCTTTTTGAACCGTCTTTGTATATTTGAAGCAAACATCATTTTTGTGTTGTGCGTATACTCGTCCAACACGTTAAAGTTTTATTAAACTTCTGATCACAACAATTGGTTTAATATGCGGACCACGGGGTACACAATAGCTTTTTGAACCGTCTTTGTATATTTGAAGCAAACATCATTTTTGTCTTGTGCGTATACTCGTACAACACGTTAAAGTTTTATTAAACTTCTGATCACAACAATTGGTTTAATATGCGGACCACGGGGTACACAATAGCTTTTTGAACCGTCTTTGTATATTTGAAGCAAACATCATTTTTGTGTTGTGCGTATACTCGTCCAACACGTTAAAGTTTTATTAAACTTCTGATCACAACAATTGGTTTAATATGCGGACCACAGGGTACACAATAGCTTTTTGAACCGTCTTTGTATATTTGAAGCAAACATCATTTTTGTCTTGTGCGTATACTCGTACAACACGTTAAAGTTTTATTAAACTTCTGATCACAACAATTGGTTTAATATGCGGACCACGGGGTACACAATAGCTTTTTGAACCGTCTTTGTATATTTGAAGCAAACATCATTTTTGTGTTGTGCGTATACTCGTCCAACACGTTAAAGTTTTATTAAACTTCTGATCACAACAATTGGTTTAATATGCGGACCACGGGGTACACAATAGCTTTTTGAACCGTCTTCGTATATTTGAAGCAAACATCATTTTTGTGTTGTACGTATACTCGTCCAACACGTTAAAGTTTTATTAAACTTCTGATCACAACAATTGGTTTAATATGCGGACCACAAGGTACACAATAGCTTTTTGAACCGTCTTCGTATATTTGAAGCAAACATCATTTTTGTGTTGTACGTATACTCGTCCAACACGTTAAAGTTTTATTAAACTTCTGATCACAACAAATGGTTTAATATGCGGACCACAGGGTACACAATAGCTTTTTGAAAAATTCGTTCTTTTTGTATATTTGAAGCAAACATCATTTTTTTGTGTTGTACGTATACTCAGTTCAACACGTTAAAATTTTTCATAGACTTCTTGATCACAACAAATGGTTTAATATGCGGACCACAGGGTACACAATAGCTTTTTGAACCGTCTTTGTATATTTGAAGCAAACATCATTTTTGTCTTGTGCGTATACTCGTACAACACGTTAAAGTTTTATTAAACTACTGATCACAACAATCGGTTTAATAGTACAAATTCATGTCATAAATAAATTTATATGTCAAGTTTGTAAAATAATAGATGCCATAAGCTCAGTCATATGGAACTTCTGTCCCACTGTAGCTAACACAAGTCATACAAACGGCTACGGTTTGGCTATAGTTACACTATTAATATTACGAAAATGTAAAGGTGTCAATATCAGTATTTCATTTTTGGCAGGATTTACTATGATAAGACATGGTCAGCCCCGTGTACAGATCATGGTATTTTGTAACAACTAAATAAAAGAATTTAAACAACAGTCATTTGAACAGATTTCAATGTATGACACATTTCTTTTATCTAACAGTGTTTGTGATAATGTATATACACTAAAAACGTTGAATCAGAATTTGACTTAGTCAGGTGGTTCTTTTGTACTCAGAAAATGAAACGGAATTTGTCAGTAACTTGTTGAACTAACATTTCTTTTTCTCGGTGATTGAGTCATACTTTGGTTCATTGTGAACTAGTACTGAGTCAGTCTGAGCGATACGTAGCCTAGCCCGATATGACTAATTTTTTGAGTCTGAAAAAGACTCGCTCAACCGAGTAAAATTAGACTTAGCCTATTTACTGTGTAGTGAAATATATCCACACAGTCTTGCCAGTGCGATCTAAGTAGATGTATATATAAGATGAAGGCTACATAATTTGAGAGAACGCTGAATTTTCATATCTGTCTGGCACATATTTTGCCCAAATGACTTTTCTGTTTTCAAATATAAATATCATAATCCTAAAGATCCACAATATGGCAATGCGAGTAGTACTGAATTTCCAAAAATGAAGATGTCAATTGATAAATGTGCGTGTATCTTCAATTATTTCTTAGTTTCGCTTGAAACTGAATGTGCCTGTATATACTTAGTAAGTGGAATGGATAATACTTTTCTGCACTCTAATGTTCGAGTGACATATGTCACAAGCGTTTTCGGCCTAATAATTGTGCAAAACTAAACTGACTCTAAATTTTGAGAGTAATCGGACCTTACCGAAGGTTTCAATCAGTATCCCCGTTTTATTGGTTCTGTGGTGTTCGCCTGGGTCTCAAAAATTCAGCCGGTCGGCCAGGTATGACCCCCAAGTAATTCGGAGGCATACTAAATCATGATGCACCATAAGCTTCTATAGGGCAGGCAGAAAAAGGCTACGCTCTAAAGTTTGGACCCCTCCCCTCAAGCCATATCCACCCCTGAAGGCCCTGTACCCTTTTCCGTCTGTCTTAGCCGCCCCACCCCACAGTCGTGCGCAAGAGGAGTGCGGAATATTTTAGCAACAATAAGCAAAACAGATTGAAATGCGGTAACAAATTGGGGTTAAATTGACAAAGATATTGAAAATTGGGAAAAGTTTTTCGAAAATTGACCACAATTGAGCAAAATTTTAGCAATACTAGAAAAATTTTGATTTGCTCAAAATTTTAAAAATTTACACCTCCGTTGACCATCTACCACTCCCATTAAGCCGACGGACCTTCGACACTTATGCTGGAAACATCTGAAGAAGAATAACATTAGACTACGGGGAAGTGTCGTAATCGTTTTCTATTGTTCGTTCTTGGTATAATTCGGCTTATAAAATTTTTGATATTTGTTTTCGATCAGATAGTATTAGTGAATTTTACTAGGATAGCCCTGTTGACCCATAGCATCAGTTTTATTAAAAGCGCCAGGTAGATGATAGCGTTAATTTAAAACTGGAATCCTATGCGTGAAAAGTACACTTCAGCACGTGTCAAACAAAATATTTATTTCTTGAAGGCCATCAGTTAATACCTCACTGGCTCCATATTTTGTGCTTAAATTGAACAAGGGACATTAATTGTATCTGGATGTGTGAAATCTACTTGATTGCTTTGTCATAGTTGTGCGTATCAACTACTTCACCGGTGTAATTTGGTATCAATGATTATCGAAGATCATCAATATTACTGTGATTCCGTGCTCTGTGTTGTTGAACCGATGGACATTAAGTAAATATATCTGTGAAATCTACTTGGCTGCTTGTCGTGATTACCATTGATGTACTTGTGATCTAGCTTCGCCGTTGTAATTCGGTGTCAATGATATAGCGCCATCGGTCAAAGATTTTAAACAATCTGACATCAAGTCCCAAGTCGTCAGCTGTGCTGTTACGAAATACCTGATTATTGCGATTTTACGTCACCGGGGCGGCACTAACAGCCACACTAACATTGCCGAAGATTCCTCGTGAATGCTTACCAGATATACGAGATATAACTATGGATAACCCGGTCATTGCGGTTTTGTGTCCTTTATAGAGTATCATTTCCAGAAGAAAATTCCATCTATTTTGTTCTAATTACAGCAAGCCATTGATGTAGCTTTGGACTCTTTACATATGGTGTTCGTAACCAACATTGTCACATTTGCATTCGCTCATGGGCGTCATAACAGTGTTGGACATCGCGCGCGAAATAACTTTAAATTATTTGATGCTTACAAAATTACCTTGCTCATATAGAATTTAAAGTGACACGAACACTATGACTTTAGACTTTGAAGGCCTTCGCACCCAAAGGCGCATGCCTTTCCTCCTCGGCTCCGAGGAGAGCACTCGCCGTGAGATGATTTAGAAAATATTGTGGTTGGCTGGTCCTCAAAATCTTCGTTGGCTCCCGGGAGGTTGTCTTTGACGAATCTTCAGGTCGCTGATTCCTTTTCCGCAAGCCCTGGTGGATCGCTTGCCGCACAGTCGAGTCGTGCGTTCCCACTTGCGCGGACGTGGATGCGACCCACCAAGCAAGCACGAACTCTATGTAAATGTTTCGTCTACTCATCGTCATCGTCATCGAGTCCCAACTCACCAGCGATGTAGCTGTGAACTACCTGGCCATTACGGCTTCTTGTAGCCGATGTCGTATCAGCGGTAAAACCACCACCACCGCTTCCACCAGTCATACTTCCAAAACTATTCGCTGTGGAAGATTGATTTCCTAAATATAAGCTTTTAGACGAAAGGCGGCCGAAAATCGAGCCACGTTTGACATCGAGCAAATTTGCCGACGCTGATGGTATTGACGATAGCGTTAGCATTGCAACCGTGCTGTTAATGTTTATTGTTGGTGTAATCGGCGATGGCAATTGCAGCGGATGTTGCTTATACTGTTTTTGATGTATGTTGTGATTGTAATCTTCTTGGTCGTCAATAACGGGTGCAGATGATTTGTATTGTCCGTGAGCAATAACTGCATTGCTTGAGTTCAGCCTATCGCCAGTTGTTCTTGTCAAAAGCTGATGTGCTGGATGATGGGTTAGTTCGTAGTCTGGCCTCCCTATTAGACGGAATAGTATGCAACGATATTCTCGCTGGAATTTCTCCTAAAACAAAACCTACTTGTGAATCTGGCTCATTAATCACTGAAACAGCGTGTGGGGCAAGAATGTGGTCGTTCTTCAGTCGGCTATAATATTTTAATCTAATAGTTTCAGTTTGACCACACAGGTTCAGTTTTGCGGTAGAGTGGTAATAGTAAAAATCCCGCAGTTGCTTGCTCCTCAGCTGTCCTTTGAATCGCGCTACTGAATTCAGATACTGTTTAACAGCAGCAGATTATACGGTTAAAATGATTTCCCGCTAGGTATTGTCGTTCCTCAGTCGGCTATAATATTTTAATCTAATAGTTTCAGTTTAACCACACAGGTTCAGTTTTGCGGTAGAGTGGTAATAGTAAAAATCCCGCGGTTGCTTGCTCCCCAGCTGTCCTTTGCATCACGCTACTGAATTCAGATACTGTTCCACTGCAGCAGATTATACGGTTAAAATGATTTCCTGCTAGTTATTGTCACAATACCTACTGATAGAAATTAGAACAAATCCAGTTTACACATAAGTAAGTATATCGTGCAATGATGCATAATTACAGATAATAAATACTGATATAAATTTACCAACTACATGACAAATAAGCCTGCACAAATCTTGTTACCATCAAATAGTTGCTAAGGTAATTATTCTCCACCAGTAAATAGGATACATGTATATTGTATCTGTATATGTAATCTACAATATATAGAATCAATACAAGTTTTACGCAAAAATATATTGTCATGTTGATTTCATGGCTAGAAGCAAAATCTTGCTTGCATGATTAACATATATACTTCGTGCAATCATGAACAGACCTTTTTCCGCAACGAGGAATAAAACCTGGATCGTTTCGTTGCAAGCATTGTTGTTTGCATTTACGCTATTTAAGAGCAACTGGTCGGTTCCCTAAGAAACATCTCAAAGCGAGTATACAACAACGGCAGTGCAAACGCATTCCCTCGATAAACGCGCATCGGTTCCGAATGTACATTGTATCAATTGTGTGCCACTATGCGAGAATATTTTGCATAAAATTCAGTCTAGCTGTACATCGGGGTGTGAAAACGCTGAATCGATTGATTTCAAAACGTTCTTAAAGCTGTACTTGAGATTATATTGAAAGCTTTTAATCAAAATTTCGATTTGCCTTGAACAAGTGTTGTAGGTTACATGAAGCAATTACCAGTTTAATGTTATCATAAATTTTACTATAATAGCTGAAGGCTTGAGCTAGTACATATTTGAAATGCTGATAAACCATTTATAAAAGTCAAGATTAATACAATTCTTTATTAACAAAATCTGAAAGACCGAAGAATACGACACTCACTTATTAGAAGGACAACTATAGGCTTTGTGATAAAAGTTAACTTTGAACTTACATTATAAATGCCATAAATTATCGGGTTTAGGCAAGAATTGCTCATCGCAAGCCAATGGCAAGAAAAGAATACGACGTTTATAAAATGGTACCTGAAATACAATTTATTGTACGCAAAATCATACCAAGTTGCACGGGTGGTATGTGACATCCGACTCCCCATTACTTATACATAAAATGTTGCATAACTATCAGAGCCGCGCTTGGAACCCCCTACCCACGCTGTGGATGGCCCATCACCCAAGCTGGTGCCTACCATTGACCCAATTCGTGAAATTGAATTTTATGCGTAAAGTTAAATAAATCGTCCTGATAAATGTGCTACTGTATCGTTCATACATAAAGCTACAAGCTGTTGCAGCAATGCCTATATTGGTGATACATATTTTATTGGTAGAGACAAAACGAAATCTTACTATAGAACCGTTTTCTGTTGCTACTGAATTTGTACTGGGTATTAGAATTATTTGATTTCTAGAAGTCGCACTATTTAATTTTACACAAAACTATTATTTCTTCCAATTTTTTGTAGCGAAACAATTTTATTTGTCATGGTTATGAGACCAATGTGTACGCAAATACAATGCAGGTTGCTTTTATAGTGAATGCGGCTAGAGTAAAAATGGGCAAAGTCAAGCTGAAGCGCATGAAGTATATATATTTAGGTTGTGCCGTTCTCGATACACTACACCTAAGATTGTACCATGTATATTAAGCCTAAAACTAAGGCTGCCGACCTTCAAACTCTCCGCACAATGATATAACGTTGCTCCGCTATACCAGTTACAGTGGGCAGCGCCGATCATTTATCATACTAAACTGATTAAGACATTTATATATAAGTTCCACACTGAAGGACGAGCGTCTATCCGGCCTTTCAATAATTTCTGTTGAACAACAACTTACGAGTATGCTGGATTATGACAGTCTAATTAACACTTACGAAGACCAAAAGGTTCCTAAGAAAGAATTTTAAATGATGTATATCCCGAGGACAGTCAGACATAGCAAACGCAGCCAATAAAACGGTTAAACATTGAAGTTGAAGACAACGAAGAAATGTCATAACCGCTGATTACATATGTATTTTACTTCACGTATAGAGACGTTTATTGTGGATACCGCTAGCGCATTGGTCCCTTTTACAGGGCAAAAGTGTAGTGGGCTTTGTAGGAGAATAGTTTTAAACCGACATTTAAAATATTTAGGAACAATTGCGGTTTAACGAGCTTATGTTGTCATTTGGACCAGATAGTATAACGTTAGAAAAACAACAGGTTTGTGCTGCGGAATCGGGGGAAGCAGCCAGCCCCGTCTTAGGCTTAGGTTTCGTATATGGCTCTTAAAGGGACCTGATCTTAAGCTTCGGCTTAGGCTTAGTACATTTAGGCTGGCATGGGGTGAATTTAAATTCCGCCTCTAACAACTACATAAACCGTTTTGCCTACCCTTGTTGTCGGGGGGTCCTCTGGCTATTTAGGTGCGGTAATGATAAATAAAAATAAACTGTTTATATGACTTAAATAAGCTAAAATGGTTTATTAGCCAAAATTAAAGGCAGTTACCAGAAGTTCGCATACTACTGCTGCGGTGTTATAATGTTATAATAATTCCATATGTGGAAGTTTTGTACACCCAGGATTTTCTGCCACCCTCCATTTTGTGATGTCTTGGACTACATAGTGTTTTATGGTATTTTAAGGTAGTATACATAGGAAGTGTAGCATCGGTAATATTATGATGTAGGCTACACCACAAAATTAATTTAATAAAAGTTATACGATGTCAGCTACGCCATGCTGTTGTTTTGACACCTAATGTAATTTGTTTATTTATGGTGTTCTTGACACTTTAGAAACAACAGTAGGTATTTTAAGACACTATAATTAAGTTGATGGTATATTTCAGACACGATCAGTTATAAAGTGAAGGTATGTACTTTATACCACTAGTTGGTAAGGGGTACACATTGGTGGATAAAACCTTCATATGGGAATCCTTTATAACGTAAACACTGCATTTAGAGAACGGGACCAATTACTCATTTATGGTAGGTTGGGATGGAAAAATAGCAAAAAAAAAAATCAAAAATGAGATTACAAAACCACATTTTACAATTTATTCTTCCAGCTACATTGTCTTCCTTAAATTACTATTTGTTTTCATAAAGCTGCGGTACCTATCTATGAGCAAAATCACATTCTGAATGAAACTAATTGAACCATTAAACGCCCGTAAATGTTGAGAATTTGACATTTCTCCGCATAGGTAGGACACATATATCTCAAATTATTTCGTAGCGATAAAACAAACAGAATTTTTGTTCATTGTTCTATAGTTTGTTGGATATCACTAAGAAGACGTAGCGGAGATTGCAACAACTAAAGCAATTGCAAAACATTTTAATTGCATTCTCTTACTTTCACTCTTAACCGTCAAAAAACTAGCATACTACAATGTTGCAAGTTCAGTATCAATATAAATTATAATTGCCACGATTCTTTGAGCAGCGATAGCTCCTCCGCCATAAAACATTGTATGCTCTATAATATCATATAAATCTTCGTATTCCAACAATTTGGCTAATATAATTGGTTCATTCATAACTTGCTTGCTATGTATTATAATAATATTATCACTTGCAGATAATTGTCATGTGAGTTCAAGCTCGTTCTGTCATACTTGTTTGGACTCGACATAACCATGCGTACAAATCTTTGAACGTACGTTGGCTGTACCGCAAATATTATATGTCACAAGTCAGGGTAGTACGTTATGCCATATATTTAGGGATTTTTATATACAGTTCGAATCTGTTATCAAAATTGAACTTACGAATTAATTTGTGGCCGGAGCTCGCTGAGTACAAGATACATTTCGTATGGTAGCCAACAAAACGTGAAAACACAGACTACGATTACTAGCATCTTGACAACCTAGAACATGACGCATAAAATTATAATCGTAATAAAAATTATAATGAAAAAAATTTCATCTTTATAAACTGTTTGGTCTTGCAAATTTGGTTTTAACGTTCGTGTCCTGAGATTTTTTCGTTCGCGGCAAGTGTCAGATTAAGCAGCCAAGTTCGTTGCCAGATTCAACTGCTTTTGCCTGCCTAGGCATATGCTAATATTAGCAGCAAAATCTGTAACGAAGATGGTACTTCTACTGCATAACAGATGCGCAAGTGAACAAATGGTGCGCCAAATATAACTAAAAATACTGCTACAGACTCATGCAAAACGCTGACAAGTATTCGGTCGTAGATAAATATTTTCGACTTTTATCTTAAGCAAAATTGAAAAAAAAACAGCGAACATAGGTACATGCATTTGTTTTCTATGTGATATTTAAAAAAACATGTCCTTGCCATAAATAGTAATTCGATGCCAGGGGCAGAAATCCGTAAAAAATACTGGAGGGGGTGAACATAATTTTTCTTTATTTCTTATCTCCGGATCTTGATTTCTGTAGGGGGGATGCAATCCCCTCAATCCTCCGGAATCGCAGTCTATGTTCGATGCAAGTGCCAAATGTGCACACGGATAGCAGTTGTTATGTTACATCATAATACAGCATAAAATAAATGTTCTATATATTTGCATAATAAAGTTATATAGTGTTATAAAAATGCTTGACCATTTTATTAAACATTGTACGAAACGTAGCATTCTACTACATCATTTTCGCGATTAGTAAAATTTACAATTTTAAGTTTTCGAATGGCCGACCGGCTCAAAATCTGTGCTTGTTTCTGAAGTGTGGGTACAGAAGTGCTAATAAGGAACCACTAAACACTTAAGGTGCTGCATTTGATTTCAAATATTTGTCATTAATATTCTGTATTTCATTAATCATCATACTACAGTTGCGCTCTGAACTCCACGAACTCTGAAGTCTAGCTATGTAATAAAAATTACATATATTAACTGCAAAATGATATAAATCACTAGGTATTGACGCATAGTCGTTTGGTTCGTGGTTCATTTCCTTTTGCCTTATTTTTCTAATATTTTAACAATACACCTTAATTTAAACGGTGGTTGGAATTAGACGATCGAGGCACTCTTTATTTCTATATTTATGTTTTTCTAAAATTACACTATGTTTAAAAAGTACCACAAATATGAAAAAAAAATTTTAAAAGAACATTATTTTGATGTATGGTTTGACTTGACAACTACAGCTCAGAGTCAAATCTTATTGTCCAAATTTTATTGTGGCTCTATTTTATTGGGAAGTGTTTTTTAAATATAATAACTTAGTCCGTTTTAAATTATTTTATCGTTTCACAATCATTGGTATGCATACATTAGATTTAGGTCACATATTTAGCTTTAGATGTGCTAAAAATTGTGAAAAATTTATTTTGTAAACGTTTCTGCAATACCATCTCATTTTGTAATATAGCTAACTATGGTTTGGCTCTATAAAATTTTCGTCTTGCTTCAGTCTGACTGATTTATATCAAAACAGTGCCATTACTAGGCACTTCTCTGCAACCCGCTTAGATACTTAATCTCATCAATCTTGAATACAACTTCGTTATATGAAAGCTACTTTTATATCTGCAAATATTAACATGCAATTAAAAAAATTACCGTTCGACAGATTCAGATTCATTGAATTTTGGTCTTAAAAAATGACCGCAAACGCATTGTCATTTGATTTACAAACGATTCACGACAATTGAAGCAAAAGCATGTAAAGAGACCAACACCACAGGAGAACACAGCCAAGTATTCACCGTTGTCCGTTAAGAAAGAGTAGGAAAATTTATGAGTCTAGCGAATCAACTTATAAGATCTACTTCGGGATGATCCGGTATTCCCTTGAGTGTTTTTCTTACTTTTAAGCGGTTGTTGAAAAAAAATTTTGTTAAATTTTTCTCTCAAATGAGCACATTCTACATGTAACATGGTGAACATTTTTTCATGAAATTATGCGAGGTATCGTTTTGTTTCCCCAACTTTTTTATATAAATTATGAGCTCGGCGACTATTATTGCAAAGCTGGGTTCACATGCTAAACTGTTTGCTCAAAATTTAAGCTGAAATTTTGATCAAAATATGTGAAAGTATATTTTTTACATTTATTGCGAATTTGGACGTGTGAACACCGTTCAAACTTTTGCAGCGCATTGCTTTAGCCAGTCAGAGATAAAGAATAGAAACATGAGAAATTTTGAAAAAAATATTTTTAACTCAAGTTTTGAAGCATAGTGATTTGCCGTATACAAATCACAGTTAAATTTTGATCAACTTTTGATTAAATTTTGATTAAGATTTGAGCAAAATTTAACTGTGATACGGCAAATCACTATGCCTCAAAACTTGAGTTAAAATTATTTTTTTCAAAATTTTTTGATCAACTTTTGATTGAATTTTGATTAAGATTTGAGCAAAAACTTTGACGTGCGAACGCATTTTCATGTACAAAATTAGGTATAAATGTTGGAAGTAGAATAATGGCTGAAAAATTATTTTCCATGAACACAAAAATATTCTAGTTAGGGACACACACTGAGGAAATTTCTACCGAATGTCTGTTCGTAATTGCAGGAAATACACATCATTAGTTTAAAAAGAAAAGGGTTAAATTAATGAACCTCACCTTTCTTTTGCTTTGAAGAAATGAATCTGCAATACGTCGATCGCGCATAGCAACGCCAGAAACAATTTGAGCATCCGGTTTTGTAATCCAAACTCGCCATGCAATAATTGAATAAGCAGAATTAACAATAAACAGCGGCACAAAATATGTGATGATCGTCAGAAAAATATTGTACCAATTCCACCATGTTTCTCGACGAAAAAGTGGTAGACAAATGACCCAGGTTTCGTTAAAATACGGGCCAACCCATTCTACCGGCGGGCGAACGACACTATGAAATAGTCCATAGGGAAGGCTATACGATGAGCAAATAATCCATACTAGAATTATTAGGATTTTGGCCGCTATTCGATCCAGCTTTCGAGATGTTGGAAAAACAATATTACGAAATCGGTCAATTGCAATAATAGTAAGCGTAGAAACGCTAACGCTAAGCGTAACCGATTCGATAAAAGGCACAACCTTACACATAAATCCGGGTAGGAGCCATTTTTGGAGCAGTGCAGCTTGAAATTTAAACGGAATCGCAAGTAGACCAGTGAGTGCATCGGCTGCAGCTAAATTTAGGATTAATAAATTGACAACGGTTTGCATTTTTGGTCGTCGCATAATAATCCATATAACAAGGCCGTTTCCGATTACTGCCATCAGTGCAATTGTTGCATACAGCGCAAACCATACGATAAGCTCGGCTGTACTAAATTCATGCAACGTTTCTGCTATCGGTTTTCCTGTTGTATTATCGTCTGTATAGTTAAAATTAAAGTAGTCTGAATAGTTGCTGCTATCATTGGTCATTTTTTGTTATAATTCGATTAAAACGTTAATACATTTTCATAACGTAACATCAATAAAAATAGTTAATATTCTAAAAAATGACAAAAATATTGATAAGATATTTGTAGGAACTATATCATTCCGTTTTCATGCTAACTGAATTTTGACACATGAAAATGATGCAATACTTTGTCGCGTGAATATAGCAGCGAACACGTAACATTCATAATTTTGCATATTGTCTATTTTATTTTGCATATTGTCTTTTTTGCATATTCATAATTTTGCATATACAGCTGATGCAATACTTTCCTTGTTTTACTATATATAAACTGTTTCCTCTTTGTAATGAATCACTCTTTGCTCATTATTTGCTTTGTACCACTTCATATTCATATCACAGTTTAATGTACATTGGCAAGAGTTCGTGATGTGCCCTTGGAGAGGAGTGTGACACTCATTCTAAACTACGCTATATTCTTTTGTAGGATGACGCGGTCGCGGTCTATTTAAACCTTTTAGTTGAACCATTTTTAAAGAGTCAAGTTTCCCAGTTTTGTTCTGCCACCCCCCTAACTTTGGTCCTGCCGCCCTCAACTTTTGTCCTACCTTTACAACATTTGTTCTACACCCCGCCCCCCTCCAACTTTGATTTTGTTCCCCTGATATATGTAGCTAAATTTTAAATGTTTTTGGTTCGGCTTTGGAACAAAAGTTGGGGAAGCGGGGCGCGGAACCAAAGTGTCGTGGGGACGGAACAAACATTGAAAAGGCAGGACCTAAGCAGGTGGGAGGATGATGAAAGTTGGGAAGGGGAACAGGACAAAAGTGGTAAGGTGGTTCTCCTAAAAGTGGGACTACTTAAGGAGAAATGCACCGCGTCATCTTTAAACGTATACAGCGTAGGGCGGAATGAGGGTTACACTCTTCTTCAATGGTTCATCATGACCTCTTGATATTGCTTAGTGGTTTAGTGCATTATGCTTAGTTGTGTGTTCTGAACAACAAGAACAATGCACAAATTTGAAGGATATTATTTGCAACATGCATAAAAACTCCCGTTATTGCATAACCCCCACTGATATGGAAACAGAATAACGCATAAATTTCCTAAACATTTAACATATTAACGTTCATTCGAATTTTATATTTTTATAACTATTAATTGCTCGGTATGCTGATAAAAAATACTTTGATATGTCAGAAGTGGTTATTATAGCAACGTATGTATGGGTGTTCATATTAGAATGTACTACAACATTTCTATCACAGCCGTTAAGCTCTGACATTGTTTTAGATATGTGTGTCACGGTCGAACAATGTTTATCGTAACACAACATTCAACAATGCAACATCAGCATTTCAGGGCTAAAACCAAACCCAACAGGGATTTACTTATTTTTATTGTTATTTTGATAAATTAGGGATGGATTCAAGCATTATTGTCAAACCACCGTCAAACGCGGTGACGCGAGAGTAGTCGTAAGATCTATTGCGATATTGGTCAATGATAAATAGTTATATGCGGAAGAAAGCATTTGAAAATTTACGCAGTGGCGGTACAATATATAAGATATGGAGGATTTATTGAACCGAACCACTTTATGGTTAATTTAGACGAAGCTAAATGAATCAAATATAAATTAACAGAACACTTAGTTGTTTTATCTCTTTTAGTTGCGACGTTTTCTTCTGACACACTAATATAAAAACGAACGGTAACCTCTGACTGTGGTTTTTAACAACAATATTGAAACATTAATTACAATTAGATTGTAACAAACGTTATTATGTCTTGTTTACAAGGACATCGAAATACCGCTGCTGGTTGCAAAACAACTTTTGCTATTATGACCAATTGATAATTTACATATGAACGCTGTTAGATTGGCGGACAGGATCACTGCTGAGGAGATGTTGTTTAAAAGCATCTATTTGGTGACCAGAGCAGACTGACAGATCATAAAATCGTGTCGCCTTAAAACACGCTAGAGTGATGTCAGGGCTGATCGTCACGACAGAGGCACTACTAAAGTTCATATATGTAAGTACTACAACCATTGAACAGTATCTTAGTAATGTAATAATGGGCTCTAGTAAGTTATTAAAGCTCAAACAACCTATACCTCTTTGATGCTAGAGTGAACATTGCAGTGCTTATCATTTGGTCCGTAAAGATATATAACTCATTATGTTTCATTAAACATCAAACATCACGGCGACTTTATGATATTAGCTCTGACAGCAAGAAATTCTGGGCTTTATTTAGATAAACAACTGTACTTCCATTCCAATGATTTACGACCGGTAGGTATTTCGCTTCGTAGCATGTCTTAAGTTTCGCGCTCAGTTTAGAAAGATGATGGACAGTTGTTCAAATCATTCTTTAAAGATTATTTTAATTGCACATTTGAAAAAATTAAACATATAGAATTAAATCTAATTTCGTTTCTGGATTTAAAATTGATCGCCCAAATTTAAATTGGAATAAAATATTATTAAGTATAGAATGCATATTCCAGTGTTAAAACAACAATATCTGAAATCATAATATATATCCAAATGGTTTAGAAATTGTTGTTTTACAATTAGTCACCAATTTTATATTTCCGGATACAGTGATACCCGTGTTTGGTTAGGCCATATTTATGCTGTCGTTATGCTCCGTAATATCTGTTAATCATTTCAGGTCTAAAAATTGCGATTTATCGAATTCACGTTGGAAACAAGCGTTATAATATTGTTTTGTTTGGATTACCTTTTCATGAGTACAGTGTTAATTTCATATTTTTATATCTCTTGAGCCTATAAATATAATGAAACTAAAACTATTATAAAAGTAATCGACAACTGTAGACCTGTACTACCAGATCTATAGCACTATGCATTGAACCATTTGGCCGCTGTTCACTAAACTGCTTTCTAAACTCATATATGTTCAGTGAAGTTGCTTAAACAGATTTTTTATAAATCACAATGGTTTCTTATAACCGCCTTTGATATTTTGCATAAGATTATGCATTGTTTGAAGTGCGGTACGCGTTTCCGAAAGAGGTCTAAAATGTCGAACATATGTTAATCTTAACAAATTGGAATGAGGCAGAATGTCACTAAGAACCGAAAACTTCAAAGTGAATGAGAAAACACCAATTATTAGATACGGGCATTTCGCAAACAAAGCCCAAGAAATAGTAGCACTTTTAGAGATACCATTTATAACATAGTTGATACCATGCCATTCTTGAGTTTTTATAGTGCATGCTCAAATGAAATTATATACATTGCTGCAAAAGTTATTAGTTTATTCAAAAGTCATACAACTTTAGATAAATAATTAGCAGTTACTATATTTTACCAATTGTAGACCCAGAGGTTATAAAGTTAATTTTGGTACACAGTTTACGCATAAAAAGGTGCATTTTTAACTTGCATTTTCCTTCAAAAATGATAAAACTTCCATCAGATTTGAAAAATTAAAAATTTAGATTAAAAAATCAGATTAAAACTAATTCACAGAAAGTGCGCGGTAAATTTTGCTACAAATAGGCAAAAATTGAGCAAAAATGGACAAAATTGGCGAAATTGGGAACAATTGGGAAAACTTTGTCAAAAGTTGGGAGAAAATTGGTAAAATGAGCACCAAAAATTTTGAAGCTTGAGTTAGAAAAATTTTAAAAGTTTATCCCCCTGGCAACCTCCCCCTCTCCCGTCGAACTCGCCTATTCCACTTCCCTGGTACTTCGGAGTTCGCCTATGTATGGCTAAATTACTGATTACAAACTGCTAATTATCACTAGTTTTATATCTATTCATACACAGCAGATTACATATTCACCTTAGCAGAGATCAGATTACGCATTTATGTTTAACTATGCAACACGGAAGATGAGAATCCTGAATTGAAAATCCTGTGGTCGAGTGGCTAAACCTTAACGGTTTGGCCAAAAGAGAGAGAATTCATGCCGAGTTTCACTACGGCCAGCTATAACAGTTCCGTGATTACCACCGGCTAATGGCAGTCAGTTGGAATAAAAAAACATGAACTGTCTGTTAGTATCTACCACTGTAGTGGATCTATATATAATTCATGCAAACGATTTCGTTCAATATAACACAGTAAAAGCATCAGCCTCCACAGTGTCTTAGCTGGAAGTTTTTCGTCAATACTTTGAGGTAGTTTTAGAAAATATCAGTTACTGAGAGTGGACAACATAATATAAACATATCCAGATTACGTTATTTAACAAAACTTTACGAAATAAACATGAACTTTTCATAATATTTATTTATTTATTTATAAAAGTAGTCGCTCCAGCGCTGTAATGCTTGAGGTGTCATGATTCGATTTTAAATGGCAAATAGTAAATTGTGTGAATAAATGAGAAGCGATACGATGGTTTGAATGGGTCTTGCTTTATCAAATTTCAAGTTTAGGTACACTTATTTGAATCTATAACACACATTCTTACTATTAAAGTATTAACTGATTCCAATAGTTCGTGGAATGATGGTCGAATATTAACTAAAAACAACTAATAAACCCATCAATATATTCAGATGAAAATATTTTGAAAAAAATTTAAAATATATGCCAAAAATTACGAATACGGTATCGATATTTCTTATCGTACGCACAGACAATATGCGCTACGCAACCAAAATATATAAAAAAACTGGTACCTGCCTACATACCAATCGGAAACACAGCAACAAGATTGTATTATGTAACACGGTGGATTAAAGAGATCGCTGACATCCGATTTTAATATGGTTCAGTAAGAGCTAAAATCGAAACAAAATATCTCAGAAATGTGACAAAACCAAAAGAATCATTCAGTTCTCGGCGACGGTAGTCAAGCAGAGGGTGTTTGTTGATCAGACAAGTGTAAACAATTACAATAATTTCAATTCTGTTCACGAAGCTGAAAGTTCTAATGACATATAGTTCATGTTTATTCATTTTAATTAAATATATAATACTTATCGACATTTCTCTTGCACTTACCTTTCCTCTTAGACGATTTGCCGACAGTCTAGTTATTTTATGCGAGGCTTTCTCCATCGAAAATGAACCAAAATCGTTGGTTGCAAAGCGGAAGCTATACTAGTTTTTACAAAACTTATCCAGTGTAGCATGCGTTCTGGTTGAACTTTTGAAAATAAAGCTTTAGCAGGAATTTATTGAGTCGTAAACCTTAAAACATCAAAGCGAACATAGCTTCAATAATAGGTCTCGTATAATTTTTTTGCAATAGCAACAGCTCATTCTGTTTTTAATATTAAGCAAATATCAATCGCTTGCCCGCTCGTTATTTGAACTGTACTGTTACTATTTTCGGACGACACAAAGCATATATAGATTGTGGAAAAGCAAAGATGTCGCAAGCTCAAACATATACCTAGGTTCTCGCATTTATCAACTCAGAACTAATGGCTATAAAAAGAGCTATTGTCGAAATTATAAATCAGGTGAAACATAAATATATAAAGATACAAATGCGAAAAAATTTGTGGAAGGGACACGGTGCAGTATCGTCGAAAAAATATGTAGGAAACGTAATACATCTAGCAACCGTTGTACGGTTCTGTGCATGCTGGTTACTATAAATTTATATATATTGCTTAGATGCATGGCCAATCTTCTATATTTCTCGGGGATCGACCTACATATCCGTTCCCCAGGAATATATCTCTATTATACATATATATTCATAATTGCTCAACAAGGCTCATTTTTCAGGTGAAACGCCAGATATATATCTAAATATACATATATAATTAACCAACTTGCCATATTGCTTGGGGGGAGGGAACGTGTCCCCCCGGTTTTCGCGCCAATGTATATGTTGAGTTATAATAGATCGTTCACTTTAATAAAACGCTGAAAATAATAGTGAAATTCCAATTTACTATAGGGTACTATTAAAAATAAAACCAATCAATCACAGCGTAGCTATAATAGTTTAGCCAAACAAATTGTTCATATTTTTACGGTGCAACTTCCGCACGTTTCCCTGGGCACTGTCTACACTTCTTTGTTTTCTGCTCCGGGGATTCTTGTAATCGTCAAATGTTTTGTCTGTTATCTATCATCGATCCATCTGTCCATCGCGAATTTATACTAAACATCTCAATCTGACCGGCCCAAACTTGTCAGTACGTGGCGATTTTATATATTAGTTTTGACCCCGCATAGCCTTCAGCCCTCATATAATGCCTATGTTTGCATTTGAAAATTTCGAGACAGTGTTTCAAATATCATTCGGGGTATTTTCTCGAACTTCGGATTCGTAAATTTTAGTAGGTGTTGCAAATGAAATTTAAATGCACTCAGATATTTAAAATTCTTGAAGCACACATGCATTTTGTACAAAGAGTATCACTATTCATAGTTCGTTTGAAAAACTTGAGACAATGTCTCAAATATCATTCAGGGTATTTTCTCGAACTTCGGATTGTTAAAGTTTAGTAGGTGTTGCAAACGAAATTTAAATGCATTTAGAAATTCATTTTGGACAAAGAGTATCTCTTTTCAGTGGAATAACTTCTGATTAATCGTGATGAATTATGGACGTAAGTCAAGCTGAGGGGCGTCGTGTAAAGCTTAATGCAGGTTGTGCCTTTGTCATTAAAAGCCTAAACTAAGACTCTTGCATGAGTTTTATAGCAAAGCCTAACGCTAAGTTGGGTTCACCGCTCCACGACTTCCGTCCCATGCAAGAAGCTGTTCTTTTTTAGAATGTAACGTAATTCTTGACTTGGACTGATGTTTACATAGCGCTATCTTTCAGCTTAAACGAAAAAATATATCATTAGTTAATCTTCTACAACTTCAAAGTCTAACATTTACCAAGCCGGTAGTCGCTATAACATGTTTGTAAATATACTAAATACTCCGCCACAACCGTTGGGTTAACAAAGTTGCATTAATTTAATATGATTAATCCTTTCCTTCTTAAACTAAAGCGTATTTGTATCAATCTTGAACGTACATTTGCTCCAATCGCGAAGTGAACCTAGGTCGCTCGGGTGCGTGTCCCGTATACTAGCCACTGTGCATTTAGGACATGTTGCTCAGTTCCTCTAGTAACCGCACAAAGCGAGCGAATAACAACGCAAGTGCAAACGCACACCGAAAGACGAACTGGACAAACAACTAGCCACGCAATGTACACTCTGACCAATGTATGTTTTTGCGAAAGAAAGGGTTAATCGAACAACGGACTAAATTGCGATTAATCATTTCCATTTTAAATTAAAAGTATTTTCCACAACCATGAACAAACTTCTACTCCAACCGAAGATTGAACCTAGATCGCTCGGGTGCGAGTCACGTGCGTACACTAGTCTCAATGCTACCTATGGAGCTGCTGCTCGGTTCTTTAGCTCACACAGCGATCGGACAACAGTGCACGTACAAAGGCACGACGAACCAAAAACTGGACAAACATGTCGCCACGCAATGTACACTGTGGTGGATGTGTCACTTTACGAAGGACACGTCTAAATAACCGCATCTCCCCGTAAGGAGTGATGCCGACGTTGCGTGAACACGTATAGAGACACTGGAAGAGAATTTGTGCTAGCTGGAATTCAAAAGCCATATGTGACATCATTGTGCACTATTTTTTTAAAATCATAATTCTCTTAATCATATTTTTACTAATATGCTTAGCAGATCTTTAACTAGTTCTAGCACCATTTGATTCCTTATTTGTGTTAATTGATAAATGCCGCAATTTTTGTTGATATTTGAGCTTGAGGTTGTAGAACTGCTATGCCCGCGATTCGACAACAAATAAATCGCACAACAAATACACAGTGTAAATACCTGAATGCAATTGGGAATTAAAAAACAGATTCCTGGTTTACTTATTCCTTGCTGCAATAGCTGTATAAGCGATGACAAGATAGCATGAGCACACTGTCAATGTCATAGGCTGTGAAAAATTTGAGCCAAATCGGTCCGTTTTTTCTCAGGTCAATAATAAATACCTCAGAAGTCATAGTATTTACGCGAATAGTAAGACAGAATAAATATCTGCTTTTTTAACAAAAAAGGTTATTAATATAAAAATGGCAACTTATATTTTGTTTCATCTGGTTATAAATTAACACCACAGACTGGCAAATAATTTTTGTCATACTTACATAGCCTTTGTGATGCTTTTAATCAGGGTGTAACATTGTTTTTTATATATTTTGTGACGCTTTTAGGCGTTAAATGTACGAGCTTGTGAACGCAAAGAATATTTTCATGCAGTCATAATGTGACTGCCTATTTTCGCTTATTGACCATTAAGCGTCTTGGATTCGCATGCTCGTATTTAAGTTAAAACCGAGAGCCGTCTCCATAGATGATCGTATCAAAAGTGAATTTGTGTTACTTTAAAGTGTCGCAATAGCAAACATTACATGATTGCGATACAGGATTGTATGTTGTGCAAGCGCTGTGATATGTTTCAAAATTTTATAGCTGCTAGTTACTCTGGTACTATATTGACTCACTAAATGTGGGCTCCAAGGAGAAGCATGTGTACCGGTGGCGATTCTGTATCTTAGACAAGCTAATTCTGTACGTGCAACATATTCTTTAACTATAATTTCAGGACATAAGTCTGGATTATGGTTTTATTATATGAATCAAAAGTTATCGCGTTAGCTTTCAAAATTCATAGCTATACCTACAATAAGGTCAAACTATTAGTGTTTAACTTAAGTGTGTGATAACTAAATACATTCTGTGTCTTCATTTGGGACACGAATGTACTTGAGATAGATTGGTTTTGAGGCAGGATTGATTTTGTCATGAGCAAGCCGAAAATCCGCAACCAACAAAAATCTCTTGACGTCTACGCTAAAACTATATGTCGTTTGCGAAATAGTTCAGCAAACGCATTAAGAATATCTTCTTCTACGGTAACCCGTGACAAAGTATACACATATGTACACATATTTACAAACTCAAAAAATGTAATAGCTAAGGGAATACAATTACCAAAGCGGGAACATTTCACAGTTTATATCAAGCGAAGGAATCATCCTTCTGAAGGTGTATAGTGCAGCAGGATTATTTATACACCGACCAGTTTAAAAGTCCATTGTATATTACACAAGTGTGTAAATTTATACTTACAAATCGTTTCATATACCACAACACATTGTGTCCTTGGGTCAAACATTTAAGAATTTTATAAATAAACATTATATGCGTGATAGGATCCGATGTTTTAAGGAATTTGAAACTACAGTCACCGACAAATGTAAGTGCGCAAGGAACGGACGCAATTACGTGGAGTCGAAATTGTGCCCAGACAGGACTACATCAAGAAGATATTGCGTCTGCTCCATCCGCGTCTGTATAGTTTTGTTTGCTTCTGTAGCTGTCATCTTATATTTTGTTAAGTAATTCTTAACAATAATTTGTAACAGTTTATATTATATAAAGCTATGCTATAACTATGTCACAATTTTGTTCTAGCTGTGCAATCAAATATTTTGTTTGCACGATTGCACACTTTACTCGTTCAAAGTGATGCAATCGCACCCGCAACCGTACGTACAAATCTCTGAGCGCACTGCAAACTATCCTACAACTATTACCTATTATGTAAAATGATAGTATACCTTTTTGCATGGACTATGTCATAGATCAATGAAAGAGAAACAAGCGTTTTTTTGGGAAATTTCATAGTTGATGTCTGATATATATTAAAGTTGACGTAATATCTCCGTTTCAATTAATTTTCACATTGCGTCAGAGACTGAATGCTTTTAATGAGATATATCATAACAATGATGCTTTAGAATAAAAACATTGGTACGTTCACAATTTATTTGTGTTTAATAACTATAAGCCAATTAAGGAAGGATCGAACCTATAATGCTTTGATATTCATACTGTAATTAGGTATCATTATAATATATATTATTATTACGACCACAGCTTTTTTATTATTTTGATACGCTATCTCATTAATAAATATTGAGAGTGTTTAAAGAATTTTCATTTGCGTAATTGACCATTGCAAATCTTATACTGACCCTGATGTAAAGAACCTGACAGAATCGTGGTTTCTCGTAAAATAATCTCAAACCCCTGACAAGAAATTTTTGAGAGTGAAAGCAAGAGTGCAATAGGGAACAGTTGATATTTATCTGCACTTTAAAAGTTAGCCCGTGTTTGATGTAAAAGGCGTTTTCGGCTTGACCCCTCATTTCTTGAGGATTCCTCATGCACAGACCCCCAGTTTTAGAGGGGTAGCTCGGACCCCCCGTGTTAGGGAATATGTGGGACTTGAGGGGATTAGGGGATGGCAGGTTTATAAGCAGCTGCCGATTCATCCGATACCCGTCAAAACTGAGGGGGCCGAGCTACGTCATTAAAACTAGGGGGTTCGGTTTATAAGCAGCTACCTGTACAACAGACCGACAACCATCAAATCTGGTTGTCCAAGGTACCACCTAAAACTAGCAGTGATCTGTGCATGACACCCCCCACCCCAGAAAAGAGGAGTTAGACCGAAAACGCCCGGGTCATCAAACATAGGCTAATATTAGTGTTCAGGAGTGTCATACGCTTCCCTAATGCACTCTTGATGAAACGAAGAGAAGCCATAATTTACCGTCACATTTCTTCTACAGATTAAAGGAAAATTCGTCTTATTCATGTATTTTTTCATAGTGATACGTTACCAGTGGGTTTTTTTCTATAAGTTTTTTTAGTTTTTTGGATTGCGCGTTCTTTCTTGTTTTTTCGATATCTTTACAGGTGTGCATGTAGATATCATTTGAAGATTTTGCGCTTTTGGTTTTTTGATTTTCCACAAAACTCTGTGATCGACACAGGGCTGCAGTCTTACCTATTAGTTAGATCTTTCTATGCCGAAGATTTCAAAAAAGTTAGCGATATGGGCCCAGTCATTCGTTCTGTAGCGCTGCCGCAAAATTGAGCCAAAAATCCTTGTTTTACACATGATTTATAAAGCATACAGTGTTGATTTGTGTATTGATTTCAAATACTCTTTGTAGATGTCGGGGCACAACTCGATAACGCAGATATCCAAAAAAATCTCTTCATCATTTCATTTGCAGATACTTGTATGACTATACTGAGCTGTCACTGTGGCACTATCTATAAAATTTGTACAGCAGTACCCATATAACAGATGCACCCCCGGTGTACTTGTGCCTAAAAATTTAATTTTTGACCGGTGTCGAAACCACACTGGATTTAGGGAGCAAAATTAAAAAAAATCGAGACATTAAGCTGTAGAGCCTTACTAGCTCGATGGTTTTCCTAAACTAAAGATTTGTGGAGCAGAAGCATTTTGAAGCTTCAAAAACCATATTTTTAGATCTAATCGCGCTGCTCTGTTCCAAATTTTGCTGTCATTTCCTGTGTGAAGCTCTCAAATTAAATTTGGCAGGGCAAATTGGTATTTAGACGACACATAATAGGTCGTTGGAAGGTTAAGTTTATTTTTTGTACATCCTAACTATGATTTAGGTCGTCTAGCTCTTCAAAATACCCAAACTTACCTACCCCAAAATGACCAAATTTCACCCTCAACTACTGTTTTAAATCCTTAAATTAAATTTGGCGGTGTAAATTAGTATTTAGGTGACAGATACTAGGTCAAAGAAGGTCAAGTTTATTTTTGGATATCTTAACTATGAGTTTTTGCCTTTTATTCCATCAAAATGCTTTAAGTTACCCCAAAAAGACTAAATTTCGCTGTCATCTCTTGTTTGAAGCCTTTAAATAAAATTTGCCTCGGAAAATTGGTATTTGAGTGATAGATACTCAGTCGAGGAAGGTAAAATTTATTTTTAGACGGCCTGACTGAGATTTTAGCTCTTCTATCTCCTAAAATACCCAAATTTACCCCCAAAATGGCCAAATTTCGTTATCAACTCCAGTGTGAAATCTTAAATTAATTTTAGCTGAGCAAATTTCTTTAGAATTGGTGTTACAACTATGTACTCGTGAGTCCGTATTATGTGCCTACAGCTGGGTTTTTCTTTCGTAAAGAAACTTCACGGTCTTAAAAGCGTTGTCCGTCACTTATCTTCATGCGCGTGATTTCAGGTAGTAAGTAAGGTAATTTGTTTTGCTATTTAGAGTTACTATTTACTTATCGCGTACACTTTAAACTATTATTTTCGCTCCTTCAATTCTTCGCTATCATCATTTACCTCAAGCAAGCCTAATTTTGATGATCTAACTTTTGAATCTTGGCTGTTGTTGCCAACAGTAGTATTAACAACTTTCACTTGTTTTCTGGGAAAAATGACACATACTAGTAGGAAAAATGCCCTTTCCGGACATGAAACAAGAAAACCCTCAAAAATGTTAATAGGAAAAATTTACGTTAGGCAATGCCTGTTTAATTAGCTATGGGAAATCAGGGTTCCCGGTGAAAAATGCTCTTGCACTAGTGATTAAATCTAGATGTAAAGCGTTACGGCAATGGTTTTGCTTTGAAAAATACATTTTTTTGTTTAATGGACTGGAGACATGTCGTTAAGCCGTTGCGGTGAAAAAACGCTTTATTGTTTTCAATTTAGTACGGTATTATATGGCGTGTTGGGCTTGGTGTACTTTTACTGTACGATGTCATTGCTGTGGCGAAATGCGCTTTTGAGCACGAAAAGGCTTTGCATTCAAAATAGAAAAAATTTTTGAAACTAGTGGATAGGTTAGCCCTGAATTCGTGTACCCCTATCTTTTACTTTATCACAAAACTAGTACTTGATGTGTATGGTAATGTTTACAATCAGCTGCACCAAATAGTGTAACATGGGTTGAACTCTTGACGTGTACATATCTACACACAAATTGCCTCAAGGCCTTGCCTGTAGGAATTTCAAAATAATGCATTTGTTTTTGTAGCGTAAACAGAGGCGCAATTTGTTGCCGATGTAGTAGTGTAGACGCGATTATCGTTAGGATTATTCCCACTGAGCAGAACAAGTTCTACGTGGCGAAACGGATGAAATTCCAGTAACATTGTATCATGAAGTATATTGAAACCTTATTAAAGTAGGGCTATTGACATGCACGGTATTATTCTGAGGTAGCATTTGATAAGTTTAATTTTGCTTTTAAAATGTATTCTGAAGACTTTCTTGAGTCGCATTAAAACTTGTGTTGATATTTGACATATCATTTTTAAGGCTTTCAAGTGTTTTATCTCTTTTGTCTCAAGGATACTTTTGTAAATCAGGTGATGTGTTGTTAAATTCGTTATGACTCGAACTTGTTTTTGTTTGTTAACTTTTCATGAAAAAGATGCATCTCTTAAATAGCAGCCCGAAAATAAATAAAAATTGCATTAAGCTCGGCATTGAGTCTGCATTAATTTCCGTCAGAGGCAAATTGGAAATTATATACCTCTGGAGTCTACAGCCCTCTCCGTTGTTAATTGCTGTAAACGTACAAATTAAACCATGAAGTAACGGCATTACATCACAGTTTGTTTTGGCTGCGTAGGCTTGTGCTTGGGAGACATATTATACAAGTTTTAAGTACGTGAAATCTCACTCAAGCCACAGTACACAAAGCCCAACACACCATAGAACACCGTACTAAATTGAAAACGATAGAGCATTTTTCCACCACAACGACCAACGACATGTCGCCAGTCAGTTAAGTAAATAAATGTATTTTTCCAAGCAAAGCCGTTGCCGTAACATATTACCTCGGTATTTCATTATTACCGTAACAATACATTTCACAGACAACCTTGTTTTATATAGTCAATTAAACACGCATTACCTAACGTTATATTTTTAGGGGTTTCTTTTTTAATTCCCGTAAAGTACATTTTCCCATTCTAGCATAATATAATAAAATCAGATTAACACTTGACAACCAATTAAATCCGAATGCCGACAGGTTTGTGGATTGTTTGTTTGCTAACATCTTAAATTCACAAAGAGCGATACTACCAAGTAATATTGTTTGAAAACAAAGACACAGGATGTTTAAATCGACGACTTTCAGTTGTGTTTGTGGATATATATTTTTTAGAAAATACCAGCTGACATATGCATCTACTGCAGCTTCCTAATTCGACTTTTCTGTGATGGTAAATTTTCGTATTTGCGTGAAATCTAATTCGTGATTTTTCATATTTTGCGCACTAAAATCCACGGTATATACATCCATATATCTGTTGCTGAGCATTGGTGCAAAAACTAATATGTATCAGGTTGATGATCGGATTGTTAAGTTGAGCAAAGGCGTGTTCACACGCTCAAACTTTTGCTCAAATTTTGAGCTCAAAATTTCTTCAAATTTTGGTCAAAATTTGAGAAAAAAGTTTGAGCGTGTTAACACGGTAATTTTTAACGAAAAATTGCGATATTTCAAAATTTGAGAACACAATTTGAGCTCAAACTTTTTCAAGTAATGAATCTCGTCGATGATTGGCTACAAGAGTACCCTTGAAAAGTTTGAACAGTGTTCACATATTCAAAATTATCAAAAATGCAAAAAAGATGCTTTCAAATTTTGATCAGAATTTGACCAAAATTTGAGCTCAAATTTTGAGCAAAAAGTTTGAGCGTGTGAACACGCCTTCAGCATGGCATTTGTACTCTGGCCCCAAACCCAAAGTCGGTTACCAGTGCATCGGATGCCGGACACTCGGGTATTATGCTATATCACAGACAAATTTGTGCACACACTACACATGGTAACATGTATTGTCGCAACTATTGCTACAAAATCGTTTTCATACATGCATCGATAGATCGTGTCATTGTTACAAAGTTTAATACAATGTAAGCAACACGAGACATTGTTGCAAATTAGCATTCGTTTATAGAACACTAGTTAGCAATATTGTAGTAGTAGCCGTGAATATATTTGCAAAATTAGTGCAAAAGTTAGTGCGATTTACACAGCTTGTGTATAAATAAATGTGTCTATTTGACGCAAATTCCATAAGAATAATAACGACAATATATGTGGCAATGAGCAGTGCGTACAAACATTTATCTGTTAAAACTGCAATAGCTATCTTTGATGACAACAAGACTGGATATGTTTAAATTGTGATGGCTGTTGATTCATTGTATTCGTACTGACAATCAGTATGAGTTTGTAAACTGTAAACTATATTATTTTATAACACCATATTTCTGCTCATTTTCATATATGCTGGTCGACCGATGTCCTATTAGGTATGACTGTGAACTACATCAATAGTCAGAAAACTTGTTAAGTTCATTGACCCAAGCAAGCTTTACAATTCTGATGGTAAACGTAATATTAATGTAAGAAGGAAACAGTAATTCTTTTTAGATCGACACCATTGCAACCTACAAGTCTTAGATATAGATTAGGGTATCTAATTTGAGCGCCGCCCAAGATACGTAAACATTGGTTAGAAACGGCGTCTTTCGAGAACTATGAAGTTACTAACCAAGTAGCCGGGTACCCAAGTAATTAATCGTGTATCCGGACTCCCGGGTAATGATTTACTATCCGCCGCCTACGGCTAAGTATAATTATAGAAATATATGCATATAAAACAGCAATACCGGTTAAAGCCGCCAAGACTTAGGCTGTCAGTTTGGTATAACACATTGAGAACAGCATTCTCTAAACATTCTCCACAAATACGTTAACAAAATTTCACAATTACTTCAATGGTTAGCTTTTAAAGAATGGTTTATACACATATAAAACCAAGCTATGAATCAAAATGGGCGATACTTAAGCTTAGGTTTCGGTGTAGTGTGTCGAAAACGGCATAGCCTAAACGACGATCCTCCAAGGCACTTTAACTAAATTTCACTGATAGTTTAAATGAAATCAAATATATACCATATACATATGATTACGAAGCAAGTACAAACAAGTGTAATTATTTAAAAGTTTATAATAGTTTAATAGATTATGTAGAGATTGACATGTTTTGCAACGTACAAACGGTCACAGCAGCCATAGGCATATAAAACCTGAATAAAATATTACATCGTACGCTGTAGTGTAAACTACCATTATTTTCCTACGTGTTAAAATCTCACTAAAAGTCGTTCAAACATTTAACTCACATGCAGTTAGAAATGTTTAGGTTGAACATTTAATACTGACCTAATGCGTAATCCTAAGTATTTCTTAATTCTATTTGTCAAATCTACTGTTGTACTTTACGTTTATAGTTATTGTAAACAACAAAGAACAATAGTTTTAAGACATATATTATATAAACCGAAAGCTTCAAAGCAACTGCGATAATACGAGTGTTGAAATATTTCGCTAAAATAAAACTACGAAATGTCTAAATCCTAATTCATAGGAAGGATAACACCCAAAATTATTAGAATGTGGGATCATACGACTAACAGCAAATCCAACCTGAGGACTAATCAACTGTGTATCCGTACATGTGATAAAATGAGTACCGATAATAAGAAAATATCTTATTACAATATAGGATTGAACCAAACAGCTTACGACAAATCACAACTATTTACCTGTTGCTATGCTAGTTGTGATTTGGTAAAACAATATTATGTATACGTTGTAAATTTGTAACATTTTAGGCAGTCATTCTTAATGCATGAATGGTTATATTTAGGTTTCACGTTGACTGTAGCGCAGAAACACGCACTGATACATTTACCGCACATCATCTTCACAAGGAGAGCGGAAGGCAGCGGTCGGTAGTGAAAAACAATCGCGGTTATTACAAAATAGTGCATACGAAAGATTTCATTGTATGCACAGTATTACAGGATGTGAAAAAATATTACGTCCTGACAGTTGTGACAAAGTCTCAAAACAATGTTTTGATTGAAGATCAATAAAATATCAATATTACTCGAATTCACTACCTTAAACACTGAGAGGTCATCGAAAACAGGTTAAAGAATATCAGTTTTATAACTTCTCAAGCTAGTTATAAGTATCCAAACCGAAAACTGTCACATTATGTTCAGAAAAATCTCCAACTTTCCAACAATAGCAACAACAACTGCGAAACAAAAAATATGAAACAAGAACGAACACCGCGGTTGGCAGATGGGAAGACCAAATAAGTGTAATCCGATAGATAGATATAAAGCATACGTACCACTGCATCTAAAAGTGTGACACCTCGTTGCTTGTGTAAACACTGATACACAATTCGCCGAATACAATCGTCAATTATACGCTGCACTGTGATGATTGTAAAACGCGAACGAAACATTCTCGTCTGGAACATTTGGCTCATCATTCCTGAGCATCATTAAACACCTTTGAATAGACAACGCTGCAACATAATAAACATATAGTTATTGTTGTGACGTTCACCATAGGGTATCGAAATACTCGTTCAAAAATAGCATAGGTCATCGAGTGAAAACTGACATTATGATATGCTATATATTGTAGCCACGGCTACGCTTCCATCTACGCAATTGTTCGTAGATTATGACAGATTTTACATGAACTAAAAAAACACAATTGTTCGTAGATTGTGACAGGTTCTACACAAAATGAAAAAAACACAATAAACACAATTGTGCGTAGATTGTGACAGATTCTACATGAAATGAAAAAACACAATAAACACAATTGTTCGTAGATTGTGACAGATTCTACATGAAATGAAAAACACAATAAACACAATTGTTCGTAGATTGTGACAGATTCTACATGAAATGAAAAAACACAGTAAACACAATTGTTCATAGATTGTGATAGATACTACATGAAATGACAAAACATAATCAACACAATTGTTCGTAGATTGTGACAGATTCTACATGAAATGAAAAAACACAATAAACACAATTGTTCATAGATTGTGATAGATACTACATGAAATGAAAAAACACAATAAATACAAATGTTCATAGATTGTGGTGGATACTACACGAAATGAAAAAACATAATAAACACAATTGTTCGTAGATTGTGATATATTCTACATGAAATGAAAAAACACAATAAACACAATTGTTCGTCGATTGTAACAGATACCACATGAAATGAAAAACACAATAAACACAATTGTTCATAGATTGTGATAGATACTACATGAAATGAAAAACACAATAAACACAATTGTTCATAGATTGTGATAGATACTACATGAAATAAAAAACATAATAAACACAATTGTTCGTAGATTGTGACAGATACTACACGAAATGAAAAATACAATAAACACAATTGTTCGTAGATTGTGACAGATTTTACATGAAATGAAAAAACGCAATAAACACAATTGTTCGTAGATTGTGACAGATTCTACATGAAATGAAAAAACACAATAAACACAATTGTTCATAGATTGTGAGAGATACTACATGAAATGAAAAAACATAATAAACACAATTGTTCGTAGATTGTGACATATTCTACATGAAATGAAAAAACACAATAAACACAATTGTTCGTAGATTGTGACAGATACTACATGAAATGAAAACACAGTAAATACAATTGTTCACAGATTGTGATAGATACTACACGAAATGAAAAAACATAATATG
>JASANE010020776.1:0-20478 GCA_030248225.1 Trileptium ribeirensis | reverse complement strand
TATATGTGGTTGAGTTAATTGTTAAAGAACTTCATAGGCAACCATAATTCAACTTTTCCACTTGATATTTGCGCGATAACAATGCTCGAAAACGTTGCTGGTATATTATAAACACTGCAAGAAATATATCTCACGGCTTCATATTGATACAAAGGTGGCGCCGGTGGGAACAGAAACCTGGAATGGAATTCCTTTGTTAAATGCCATTGTACCGTAATCTAGTAAATATAGTTTTTAGTTGGTTACTGAATACTTTCAAATGGTAGAGTAGCATTCGGTACTGAAAATAAAGGCGATGCTTATTGAAAAAGGCACAGAAATCAAAAGTAGCACGGAAAGGTAAAGTCGAAAAAATTTTAAATTGTCGAAGTGCGGCGGTTAAAATTGTTAGTATCGTGAAGACTTACGAACTGGTGTCTACGATTCAACTGTCTTGAACTATCTTATAATGTAAATGCCGTACGTCTGTCTGTGTGTGTCCCAAGTTTTGGATCGTCATATTTTTCACCATAACATTTGAAACCGTTTATGGATTTTTGTGCGGGTTTTTGTTGGGAGGACTTGATATGGCAACTGTATACAATATTCCTGAGCATCCCCACGCCTTTTTCACAATCCACCCCCCTTTGAATTAAAAATAGTGTCATTTTATTTGTTTTCATGATCTAATTTTCAACTGCTTCATGAATTTTACGAACTTTTTTGTCTCATATCTTTAACACGTGCCGAAAGTATCGAGAACTTTTGCAAAAGGGATGTACCCCTAATTGGGAGACTCAGCAATACGCAACGCGCCCAAGACATGTATTGCTCCAAAGATTACTACAAGCTCTGCGCAACGTCGAAAGCCTTACAAAAGTCATAGCAAAGGCTTGAAGCTCACAGTGTTCATTGGGATAAATCACACTTATCAACACTGGGCTTGCCTAGTACCTACATGAAATATTTGATCATTTTTGAAAAATCTTACGGCCACTCTGGCAGCTGCAAATTTTAATTCCTGCCCACTTCGCATCATGTCGAAAGCGTTGTATGTCACATAAATGCCATTACAAAGCTCATGAAGCTTCCGCACCTATTCGGTGGTAATCACATTTATTTGATACGAAATCACGTAATGGCGTATGCTGCATTTGCTTGGCAGTAAAAGGATACGTGCCAATATTAACTAAAACAAGAGATGACCTGTTAAAACCATGGAACAAGAACTTACACATAAAGCATATTGTTGCTAAAAATATTGACATTTTTCATCTTAAAACCCGTTGTAATTTAGGAAATTGTCTAAAAAGGGAAAATTTCTTAAATTCCAAGATTAAAAAGAAAAAATCAGCAAAAATTTTACGCCAGGGAAAAGTTTTGTTATTAACTAGTGCTCGATCGATTCTGTCATTTCTGATTCAAAGTATGCAACATGTAAGTATATAGTTCGAGGAAACATTCCATCAGGCGTATTCTAGAAAATTGTTATGGCACGAGCACATTTAGGCAGATTTAAACTACAAAGCCTACCTAGACTGTCAATCATTTTTGAAAGTCAACGTGAGGATCGAAAGCTGATGTAATCAATCCCAATTGAACAAGAACAAACTAATTGACGCTAAATATATCAATCCACGTTTTCTTGTTCTATGTAGTACAATCACAAACATGAATAAAGCTTGGTTGCGTGTGCAAAAGTCTCAATTCGATGCCCGCATAAAACTAATCAGAGAATTACTTAAAGAAAATACGGGTTGTATTGTTCGAGTGTATTACCGAATAGCAAATTACATATACCAATTAGCACCAAAATTGAACGTATGCACAAGCCTCCAATCCTGCTCCGCTCAATCGATTCGTAATTCAGATATAATTAAGCTGGAAGCCGCATGAGATAACTATCTCGCGAGAGCATGTATGAAAAATTATTTTATTAGCAGCATCCCAAAATTTATAGCTAGCCAAGCCATATACATTTGACGACAATGTCCCCGACTTAAAAGTAGAACCGCTATGACACCAGTATATGTATGTATAAGTCCTTAGCTTCTAAACGGAAATGACACAAGTCCAACTGCCGACAGTGATAAAAATAATACAACTAATTTTGTTGATGACTAAAATGTTACTGTTGAGAAATTTTAGCTTCTTTTCGATAGCATAGCAGGCTGTACTAGATGTATATATGCAAACAGTTTTTGAAAAGACTTTAGCTGCCCCAATTAAGGTTCGTATACTTAGAAATTTTCAATTCAAAGGAAATGCTGTCATGTGATACAATCGTATGTATTTTCCAATCTCCAGCACTTTTAAAAATTGTTAAACATAACGCATTTCGCTATACATCGACGACTTGAAAGATACGGCATTACATATCGTCTATGTTCAGGAAACAGCGTTGAGAATTAGATTCAGCAACATTGCAGCGAATATTTGCATAATGTATACAACGAGTAATTTTCAAAAATGTTTCAAATGCCCGGTCTTTCGCATCAAATTATTTCTCAGATTTTCAGGATTTGTTTTAATGTCCAAAAAATGTCGGTTACCTATAATATATGAGAAAATTTGCCTTTGATATCTCTACATGTCCGAATACTAACCACGACTGGATTTGGTTGACATTGCAGGCAGGCAAAAAATTTCCGGATTTGGGGCCCGATAATATACTTAAGCCATAATTTATTTGGCTGCTAGAACTTAAGTGTCTGAAAGTAGTTAATATTGCCAAAGTCAAATATTTGCCGCAAAGTAAGAACACGGTCTACAAAAGCATTGATATATCACAAAGAGTCAAATCCGAACATAGAACCAAAATAATATATGCGCAGCAGTTAAAACTATATGTACAACAATAAATATTCAAAGTGCAATACAATCAATTTGGTTCAATTACTACTTCAACTACACTTAATATCACACAAACAAATCTCCTAACCATAGCCTGTTTTGGCACACTCGTGGCAATGAAATAAATGCAGTTTCAGAATTGATATCTACCCATCCGAGCGAATAATCGTGAGCTATATTTACATTACAATAGGAAACAATTTCACGATTTTAGTTTATAAGGTGTTCTATTTTTTGCTTCACATTTAAGTAAATTCAAAAGACCGCGAAGTACCGCTAAAATTAATACGGCAAAGTTAGAGTGTGACTCTTTAGCGGAGTCAACTATCATTGACTCTTGTTGTTATGTACCTGCAGCGCCGCAGTACGCTAGCGTGCATTAGCAGAGCTTCAGCGAGAGTTGATAGGTGTCACTGTTATAAGCCTTGCAAGCTAGATGCCCGAGTTCGAGTCCCGGTTGCTACAACGCCAGGATCACTCCAGTCATGAGTCAGAGTCTTTTCAGTATGGTAACTGAAAAACAACACGGGATTACATATTATCTATATTGGTCTTGTTTTAACGAGATGTCCCTGCTGCGCCGGAGCCGAAATCGGCACATTGTTTTAACAACATCCTAAATTTATTACTCCCGTGCTTTGATGTTTATCTCGATCCTACTTTTGAGCGGCATTTCGACGAAACAAAGTATATGTTTGACAAAAGTATAACTACACATAATGAAATATGAAACCTGGAAGATTCAAATGAATTATGTATTCTTTTTTAATAAGAAATTAGTGTGAAAATATGTGATTATCAATACATTTAGCTGTTAAATTAAGAACAAAATTATGCCTATATATTTCAAATATACACATACATCCGATGATGTTCAAATACCCGATATGTTCTGAAAATTCTTTTTTATTTTAAATATATCCGCTGCTAAAGTATTGAAACAGACGTTTCAAACCTGAAAAGGCGATATAGCACGAGTAAAATATTGCACCTGAACCGAAACAGTAATACCATGCTGGGCAGGTTGATTAGTATTCTGGCTATCATGTTCAAGCACTTCAGGTCAACATCGCAACGCTTATTCTTATATATCTCGGACGAAGTACGATAAATAAAAGGACATTAGTGACCAGAATTGGTCGAATATACATAGCATAGCTGGAATAATACGAGTACGTCGCTAAAATTAACTGCATACACTGATCATAACACACCAAAACGGAATTAACGTATATAAAATGAAGGTGTTTTTAAAAATGTTTCTGCGAAATAAAAATAATTCGCCGATTCGTTTGGTTATGAAATGTCACAGCATAAACGTAGAGCTAAACCATGAAATATCATCAGAAACAGATAATCTGATATTTTCACAATGTTCGCCGATACCAAATAATATAAAATAACCAAATCCCATGTATATATCACACTACAAGTGTATTAGTCCAGAGAGAACTATGTCAAGTTATTGAGTTGAAAATCAATGCTTGCTGACGTGGCAAGAAGCTTTACGGATCGTTATCACCCGAATTTACAACAGCTTCCGAGAGACGCTCGGCCGCTCCTAATTGACAACCACGTCCATAAAATCCGTCGGCGTAATTGAAGGATCGTTGGGAGACTTTCCGTCGAATGGGTTCATCGAAGCCCAATTGGCACCAACAGGATAGCTCGGTGCACATTGAACTAGATTTGAAGCTGAAGTTTTCAATGCAAGTCTGTCGCTCAAATATGCTTGGGTCGTGCACACGCTTTCAGCCAGTGATTCCTGCAAAGAAACATGGCAAACATTGTATGACATGACTAGGTCATATTTAATGTCGAAGCAAAATACAATACTATGCTCAATTTTGTCAACGCATTACCAAATGTATATACGGGAATAGTATGACACTTCCCAGCACTACAACGTCAACCCGTGTTAGACAAAGGCGTAAAACTCAAGATTTTTTGAGGGCTGCGGTCACGCGTCGATAATTGTTAGATTACATCGCAGAGGTGTCTATAGGGGGTGTGGGGTTATCACCCCTGAAGGTCGGACCAGCTTACGCGCTCGAGCTAAATGTAACCCTTTGCTCGATGGCACGTGGAAAATATTCCCACATTCGGCAAAATTTGGATCAAATTTGGTAAAAATTAGCACAAATTGGCAAAAATCGGGGAAATTTATCGCAAAAGTAGGCGAGAATTAGCCAAAATCCGCGAAAATAGGCAACCTTTTAGCTAAATTGAAGGAAAATTACGAGTTCCTAAAATTTCGAATATTTACCCCACCTATAACTTATGTTTCCACAAAGGATCTCCCCGCTTAACGAACCATCTACGAACCTTCCGCTGAGCCGCCGAACTTTAGAAACCTATGCTACATTGTTATTGTTAATGCATTTGACAATAAGCTATTTTCAGACAAAAAACCCGCCCAATATATGCACAAAATATTTGTCACAATGTTTCCAACAAATGCAACAAAAACAAAGTGAGAGTACGGAATACTGATCATGAATCTTTTGTTTCGGTTGGATATTTGCTGCAAACAGTATGTTAAATGAATTGATAGCTGTAACTGTGCAATGTAAGCTCTGAAATGGAGGGAACCACAGAACAGAAGGTGCTAATAACTCTAAGATCATTAAAACTATGGGGTCCATATCTACTAAGGACCCCCCATCCAATTTTTTTGGGGGAATGTGGCGGGGTCCTAACCCCTCGAACGCCCAGGTTTACGCCACTGGTGTTAGATGTCACGGATGTTTTTGTATTTACTGGCGAGTTCAAACACATTAGCCCCAGTATTGTGGGGAGCTAGATCGGACTGCCTCAGTTTTGAGGGAGGTGGTTGAACAGATGACTAATATCAATCTCACCATATCATAAAGCTCAGGTCCGACCTAACTATCATTCCATAAAGTCGGGTGTTAATGAGTTTGACTGCCAGAAATGAGTTGAAAACATCAGTGACATCTAACACGGAACGGCACTAATTATTTGATATAATTTCGTGATGCTAGGTAAAAATACTAGATACTTGGCTGGGCCCGCTGTGTTTTCAATGCTTGGGAAACCGAATTCTCTTAAAATTCATGTAGCAATGCAACTTTTGGAATACAATTGAACGTGATATACCAAAAAAGAGCTATAAAAGTTTACCTATATATTTACTACACTAGCCGGCGCGTACTATATTGAATTTGCTAGTTTCTGTCCATAAAGATCAATCGGTGTTGCCCTAAGCAAGTTATACGCAGTAATATTTTAATCCAAAATGCTCAGGAATTCCATGCGATCGTGGAAGGACTTATTGAGGCGGAACGAGTGTTGCGAGAGCAATTTTACCAAACGAGTGATCAGTTGTTCAAAAAAGTCGTGCAAGCTCGAAAAATTTTGGGCCGTTCTTAGCTTCACAGTATATACACCTTGTATATAGCAACAAATACAAAGTTTCAGAACTATTCCTTAATATTAAATGTAGCGGCCATGTTTTTGACAGAGGCGCAGATCATTGTTGTAGTTGCGCACTTCATGCATGGATCCGATAGTGATAACATAATTTTAAAGAATATATATAATATCTACATATCTATGTACATGTATATCAATACGATATAACGTATGTATACATTATATATACCAGCAACTGGCTAAACGAGTGGCAAAAAGTATGTAACCATTTCGTCGTTCCAAATTCAGTTCCCCTCAGCCCCTTTAAAGTTCCACGATACTAATAATGCGCCGGCAACTTTAGGGTTCATTTGATTACATATCAAAACCGTAGGACTCTTTATTCCTTTCCCTATAAATCAAAAAGACGAAAAATTGTGAAATTTATAAATCATTTAAAATAAATGTAAATCTAAATTATAGATTGTGAAATGTATAATTTGAAGAGTTTACCTTATATCACCTCAACACTTGCTTTATTTGAAGCATACAACTCAAATACAAATGCTTTATTCATAGTCACCAATCCCATAAACCTAAAGACACATTCTAATGACCTACCCTACACACATCTGTATTGAAAAACTGGGACAGTATGACTATTTTTGCACCAAAAGTCATCGCATTGTCCCGTAGGATTAATAGAAACCTAACCTGTATATAAAAACAACGAAATAAACGAGGTTAATACATAACAGCAATAGTAGCTCGTTATGAAAGTACTTTGTGTCGTGGGCGTCATTTTCCGATCCAATGCCTCTGGCAAGAGCTATAACCTAAAATGTCGTGTGACCCCTGATGGACAAATTCAGAAGGTCTCCAAGTGTCCAATTAGTGTCAGCTTTATTCATATTTTGGCAGTAAATCATCAGAGCAGCGCAGGTGCATGGCTACATTTCAGTACGAGTCTAATAAAATTGCGAAAATTCGTCTGGTGAAGAGCTATGCGACGAACAGACGGGAGAAAATTTTTGTCGCAATTAGACGCTCCTTGAAGAAAATTCCGCTGGCTACGAGGAAAATATAGTATATTTTCGTACGAAAATCATACTATCATCACGAACAGAGCATAAATTTTCTACAACGATGCAAAACTTACCGGGTTAACGTTAGCATTTACGCTTTTGAGCACCAACAAAATGTCCGAGAAAGCATTTTTGCCCAGAACATGACCAATTGCTGCGAAAAGACACGAGCACGCGACAACCGAAGATTTTTGTACCGAAAGATTGAACTCTAAAATACAAAAATAATAAATACAGATCAAATAAACAAAAAAAACGTCTCGATGTGCCTTATCCCGCCAACAAATAAATGAGGTACTAAATGAACTTTGTGCCGGTGGTCGTTCAGCTAGAGCGCTGTATCAAGACTAATGACTTGAGCATTTTCGGGACTTTCTTTTTAATAAACTAAACTTATACTGTGCCTAACTTACGTATATATAAGCTAGAAATACTGAAATGTGCTAGATTTTATCGTTTTAAAATACTGAGTATATAGATAGTTATTTTTGTATATTTATTACTTTCCAAGAAACATTAGTTGTGACAAATAATATATATGCAAAGATAAATGCAAAATTTTAGCATCTTAGGCCTTCGCGTCCTATGAATTTGAAATCGTACATATTATTATTCCAAGGTTTTGCTACCGGTCGGCCAAATGTTGGCGGTTTCTGGACTTAATGAAGTATTAGTTTGGAACGGCACCTTGGTGTAATTCCACTGCGCGATTGAACACTACGAACAATGAGACAAGAAGCAGCTTGTCCCGTCACTTAGCCGCGGCAATGTAATCCACTTTGTCCGACAAGAATCTGCTTTCAACGGCTGTTAGTTACAATCATATGCAATTGTATCTTGTTGCCTCGATTTTAGCGAATTATTTCTGTACAATTACATTACTTTTTAAATATTTTGTAATTATTTTAACATATTTTTTGTTAACAACACCGACATATGCTAATTATCCGCAACACGAGTCGGCGCGGCAATAAAAGCAATGTTTATCACTATTGTATTTATAGTTTGTAACACATCCGTCAAGGTTAAAGCAAAACAAATTAACCGCCCAGCTACAACTACTAGCAATAGAGAACGCGGTGCAATCCGACAAAATATCTCAAACGCTCATTAATAATTATTGTTTCTGACCCAATTTTGTTATAATTTACAAGTTGTCGTTGCAAAATATTTTATGCGCAATTTTATTGACCGAAATATGGTAAATATGCGGCGCTACGAAATCTGCGTAATTCACTCGAATGATATCTGCGGTAAAACCTTCTGGGTATAATAGCGCATAAATATATTGTCCTTTATGAACTAACTGACAATATGATCTTTTAGAACTAACAAGTAGTATATATGAGTTATGTTCCACACGAAGGCAAAAACAGCAATGTTTCATAAATTTCGTGTATATATACATTTCGCGACAAACACAGACACTGACTGTGAGATCTGAATACCTGTTTGTAGAGAATGAGGTGTCGCCCGACGGAAATGGTACAAGATTAGTACCAGTCCAGATAATTTCAAGAAACAATAATTTGATAAAGTTGATTTAACCAGATTTTTAAAATTTGATCGTAATATGTAATCAGCAATATAAAAAGTGGATATTCTTCCTTTTCTGATTTAATTCGTTTATGGATTGGTCTCGTAAGTCATGTTTATTTAAATATGTGCTATATGTTGTGTTATATTTGCATAAGGCTGGCAGAGGATGTTGCAGTCAGGCTATTCCTTAATGGTTGGGCTCGCGATGATGGACTTAATTCCGGATGCAAAACCCTTCGAGCTGTAACATCGTATGACCGGTAATAAACGATATACTACTACTACCACTACGATTTACAAGGAAATAACGCAACGCGACTAGCGACGACAAGTTGAGACCGCGCATGTTTCAGGGCACAAAATTCATTCATTTAAACTAGGTTCTGTTCTATCGCAGTGATCTTTTAAAAATCAAGATATATCGGATAGGTTTGGTAAAGATAACAAACTGTATGATTCTGAAATTATAACATCATTTGGTTCAAAAATGACATTTAATGGTTTTACCCTTTGAGGGACGCTCATTTTGCCGGTCATATTTCCCACCTCCACAGGCACATCGACAAAACAAATATGCTATTATAAACCACCGGTTTGAACGGTATTTTCTCCGAAACAATCATGACAATTGTATTTCCATCAGTATTTCACACCAGATTAGAAACAATGTTTGGATTTCAGTGTTATCAAGCACAAGCAGTTCACACGCGGATTTGGTTACACTCAAATCCCATCTACTGATACGTATATATACATTTGTTCCGATAAAAACATATATCAGCATTTGTTATATACTCTTGCGTTACTCCGCCGGTCCATAATTAATATTCTCCGCGTGAGGTAATTGGAGAAACGCCCGTATTAAATATTCGTATGGTCTGCTAATACTCTTGCGTTACTCCGCCGGTCCATAATTAATATTCTCCGCGTGAGGTAATTGGAGAAACGCCCGTATTAAATATTCGTATGGTCTGCTAAAACTCTTGCGTTACTCCGCCGGTCCATAATTAATATTCTCCGAGTGAGGTAATTGGAGAAACGCCCGTATTAAATATTCGTATGGTCTGCTAAAACTCTTGCGTTACTCCGCCGGTCCATAATTAATATTCTCCGCGTGAGGTAATTGGAGAAACGCCCGTATTAAATGTTCGTATGGTCTGCTAAAACTCTTGCGTTACTCCGCCGGTCCATAATTAATATTCTCCGCGTGAGGTAATTGGAGAAACGCCCGTATTAAATATTCGTATGGTCTGCTGAAACTCTTGCGTTACTCCGCCGGTCCATAATTAATATTCTCCGCGTGAGGTAATTGGAGAAACGCCCGTATTAAATATTCATTATGGTCTGCTAAAACGCGTGAGAAATAATCAGTTAAGGTCATAGGTCAGCATGATTGTTCGTTTTGCGCTATATGGAAACAAATTGTACATCAACTGGAAACAATTGCAGGAAATCAAAGCAATTTGTACAATCCAATCGATGCGCTTATTCACTGTATTGAAAGACGTCCCAATGTTCTCAAACTTAAAATTGCATACAAATGATAGTGCGATACAGCGGACGCATTCCATATTTTCATCAAAACAAAACGACAAATTACATACACACATCCGCTACACTTCATAAAAGCTCATAATTACTGCACAAACGGGGCTATAATTAAATCCTTAGCAGGTTTCATTTCAACAATGATTGTATGAAGGAATGAAGGTCGTTATTATATATAAACCGGCAATTGCTACTTTTACAGACAATAGCAATTAGACAAATATATATTTGTACGACACAGCGTACCGGCGATAGCGAGAACATTAAACGGTGTACATACCGCACAGGCGGGTTAAAAATGGAGTTGCTCACAAAAAAGACCCGGACAAGAGTCTTCCATTAAACAGACCCGGACAAGAGTTCCATGAAACAGACCCGGACAAGAGTCTTCCATGAAACAGACCCGGACAAGAGTTTCATGAAATAGACCCGGACAAGAGTCTTGCATTAAACAGAGCCGGACAAGAGTTCCATGAAGAGACTTTCATGAAACAGAGCCGGACAAGAGTTCCATGTAACAGACCCGGAAGAGTTCCAAGAAACAGACCCGGAGAGTTCCATGAAACAGAACTTGAGTCTTCCATGAAACAGACCTGGAAAGAGTCTTCCATGAAACACACCCGAAAATATGCTTCCATCAGCCGTAATTTCCCCAGTTTCATGATTTCCTTGTTCAATGGATTACTCTATATCAAATCTCTTTCGTGTTCTTGCATCTCAGTGCAGAAAATTTTACATAGCACAAGTGAACACGTACACCTGAACTGTGTACGATACACATTAGTAATAAAATTACGTATATATTATATATATACATTATATACTTTCCAATGCTGAAAAATTGAAATTTACATTGTTTTCCGAAAAAAATTACAAGAATACGCGCCTCGGGTTCAGTGACAACACAAATTTCACACTATATATATTAATTTGAATCAACATTACATTTAAATGCGCAATTTATTTCTCCAAATTAGTAAAACGGCTATTCATACGACCAAAATGCATACACAAGATAAAGCGTGACAATACGAACAGTCAGGATAAATTAAAAAGACATTGATTTTTGCAAAGGCTTTTAAAAGTAATACGAATTTTCATCATTTTTTTCAAGGTAAAGTCTTCAATAGCTCGATGACTGCATAAATAAAATAGCACTAATTTCTGAGGCAAATATTGTACCTTTAATCGAATAAGACAAAAGCCTGATGTCCAATTATTGCGAGACTACACTCAAAATACTTTCCATGAAATTTCAAACAAGTTTGTTACATTTTTGCACCGCCAGATATCCATTGAAATTTCAAAGAATATTTTTTAAATTATTGCAGGTTTTCGTGTTATTCAAATTGCCAAAGTTTTTCTTCACTTAAAATTTATTTTTTCTAATTTTAAATCTAATTTTGCTCTTTCAGAACTGTAAGAAGTAACTTAAATAATTATGCGTAAATTCAGTCTTCACTTACACAGTCTTAAAGTTAGTTGAAAATAAAAGTATCTGCAATAGCAAGCAATGTGCACTAAAAATAGTTTCCATGAAATTTAAAAGAAATTTCTTTGATTTTTGCACCGCCAGATATTCTTTCAAAACTAAAAGAATATTGCTTGAAATTTCAAAGAATAATTTTTTAAATTATCTTATTTAGAATTATCTTTGGAATTTCAAATAATGCTTCATTTAATTTTAAAAGAATGTTCTGGTGGTGCAAGTTTTAAATTTCATGGAAACCTGTTTTCAGTGTAGAGTAGGACTCTACGTAGAGAGAAAACTATATGATCACCCACGGGGATAAAATTAGAAATGAGCCCAAACTTTGCCTTTTAACTATGCTATCTGAGGTATATTCCCTGCCGACAGCTACAGTAGTTAGCGCTGCTAACGTCACAACAACAATGTACGCACATTTCACTAGGTACACGAGTTGTACTTAATACAATGACAAAGACAATTTTAATTCAGTAGGAACGTTATCAGCAACACAAAGGTCATTTTGAGCACATTTCGAAATCTCAGAGCCATTATATTTCTTCTTTGTACAACGAAAAATATATAAAATGGGGTGACCCAGTAACGAGCGGTGTCAGCCTTGTTTTGAACATGTGCACTAATTACATCAAAAACCAAAGGAGCCCCGAACACCCATCTTATATATAAATTTTTACGGTTATTCTGGCAAAAAATATTGTTTGGCAAAGTTAATTCGGCAAGAATTGCTCATGATCGGATCCTATGCTTCTGTAAAGAATAAAAACTCTGAATCTAAATGTCAGGGGAACTCGCGATCAAACTAATACAGTGTGTAATCGGAATCGGTTTTGGAGACAGTCGGGATTAGAATATGAGACTCTAAAAATCAGATATAAATTACCATTTCATTATTTTTTTGGGAAAATTGTTTTTGATGCAGGCCCGTCACAGCCAACTCCAACTCCCTATTCCTCGAGAATCAAGGGAACTTATGTCTTGCACAAAAAACGAACCGAGCTACTAAAATTTACAACTATATGTAGTAGTAGTGGGAGCTTGGATAGTGATGTCTTTACAGATCTATTAATGGAGGAAGGCTCGGAACACCGTTGCCTGTTTTGTTAGCGTCTACATTGTTCCAATCGAGTGAATACCGTTGTATGAATAGCCAATAATCACATAAATACTATTCTTTTAACGGGTAGAACGCCGTTGTCGCGGCCCTGTTCAGATATTGACAACTCAATAATAGTACGATGCTTTATTTAATATAAAAATAGACCATAGCGATTCTGGATTTCATGCATAACACGCTTTTCCTCAGCGGTTTGTTATATGTACGAATGGCCATACATATTGTCCAAATCAACTATGGGGGGTAGGTTTGGTTAATACGACTACGTGTGACAACCAAGACTTTTACAAAATTCATCCGATTTGCCTCTAGCTTACCTCAAATACTTTTCAACGCGAATCTATGACTATCACGAGGAAAATTAAAAATAATTTCATATATATTTACAACCGTTCGGTTCGGTTTAGCAACAGATGTCAAAATTTCACAAACGCATCCACTTTGGGCGACCACTTTCAAACTTTCAGTTTGAAACCAAGGCCACAACAACTGTATATATATATATATATCTATAACTAATTAGACGATAATACTTGTCTTAGTTTTTTCGAAGTTAATAGTGATGATAATCGGTAAAAACCTCATCACATCTGTTGACAGACAGCTACGTATAGCAGCCCGTAATCGATCGATCGTAATAATCTGCAATAAATAATTACGACGGAGCATAAAACATTAATTTTTGGGTTTTTCCCATTTCAACATTCAAATTTTTCCATTTTGAGTAGAGATAAATTGAAAATTACAGTTGGAACTTTCTCAACGAGCTTTTGATATATGATATATATGATATTTGATATATTATTTTGACAACAAAATGTTAGTATGGCAACAAGACATTTGGCTAATTTAAATTACATTTCTCAAAGAAGGGTCAAGAGTCGACAAAGGACGATCCAGCGGTGAATATTGGGACAGAAGCATCACGCAAGGAATGTAACCACTGCCTGTGCCTGGACTGCCCAGTTTTGGTTGTAAAAATCCGACCCAGACTTTCAGTCCAAGGACGTAACAAAGAGCTGAAAAGTGGAGTGTCCAAACAACATTATTGCCACGAATCGAAAAGTGAGAGTGTCAGTTGGAGATGTATAAAATAATCGTGCACAGGAAATGTTATAGTTGGTTGATTGACGCGGAAAAGTTCCAACTCTTACTGGAGTGATCTAACGTATGTCAACCAGTGAGAGGAGACTACATCGGTCACCCTCAATAGTACGCATGGAAAGAGCTGGATAAAACACATCGTCTATTTTCACTGTTGGTCTAATGAAAGCGTGTTTCTTCGATTATTCCCTCAAGATCAGTCGTTGCGAAACGATTGCCATTTAGACATTTGATTCAATAGAAATTACTAGCAATACGTCTAATCGGTTGTCACAATATTGTTGTCAGCTTCTGAGAAAAATGCGGAGATCTTCGTACCACCACCAAATACAACCATGCAAATTTAAATGTACATAAATACATACTATATATGGTTTTGCAACCAGCCAGCGTAAAATTAGTCTACATATTTTGGAGGCCAAATTTTATTAATCGACGAAATAACAATTACTGCCGTATCTGCTCAACACACGGCGGCAGCTGGAAAATGGAAATGAACTTCTAAGAGACATATTCTTTGTCGACTTTGTGGTCGCGACTCGTTTCAGCCAATTGTCATGGCGGTGCACAGTTAGAATTTGTGTTGTATATCTGAGCCGCAGTAACACTGTTTATTGTCTCCAATGCACAAGACATGAAACAATAATTGCTCACGAAAAGATGCGTAAATCATCCAGCTGTATTTAAAATCGTATAAATCCGGTTCCGGTTACTTGTACAAAAGCAACTAGTGCGACCACGCTAAGTCTTATTCTCAGTTATAAGCATATGCGCTATATTTTAGGAAATTTACGTTTTGGCATATGCACCCATAACAAGGCAGTGGTGGTATTACTTTAGCTTTCAGGATCGCTCCGCGAATAAATTTAAGTTGTCCCACTAACACTAGCTTGCAATGATTCACTTCAAATATGAAATCCTTCTTGTTCTCGAATAAAAATTTTGATACTGCGTTTCCGTTTCCGAAAAAAATGGCAAAATCAAAAAATCGAATATTACAAAACTCGCCCTGCTTTTAAATAAAATTCTGATAGCGCCGAATTTTGAAAAATACGGTTCACAATTCGTGTAGAATATGAATCAGTTTCCGTCAGGGCACAAACGATAGATAACGTAATAATGACGTCACGAAGAAAACTATCCTATATTTTAGCGCCACGTATACGCGAACTAGACAATATTGATTCAATTCAAATTGTGCCCATTTCAGTGCTAAAAACCGCTAAATTTGTAAAAAAATCTTCGCTACTGCGAAATAGTCTTATTCAATTCACAAACAATACGTGTTCTCAAGTTTCGTTACGATAAAACGTTGAGCCACGATTTTTATGGCATATCCAAATTGACGTGGTCCAAGGGTGCAAGTCGTGTTTCAGAAAACCTCAGGCCAAATGGCATATCCAAATTGACGTGGTCCAAGGGTGCAAGTCGTGTTTCAGAAAACCTCAGGCCAAATGGCTATCCAAATTGACGTGGTCCAAGGGTGCAAGTCGTGTCTCAGAAAACCTCAGGCCAAATGGCATATCCAAATTGACGTGGTCCAAGGGTGCAAGTCGTGTTTCAGAAAACCTCAGGCCAAATGGCTATCCAAATTGACGTGGTCCAAGGGTGCAAGTCGTGTTTCAGAAAACCTCAGGCCAAATGGCTATCCAGCAATTTCAAAATTTACGCACATTCCAAAATCAACTGAAAGATTCGCTATGAAGTTCTTACGTCCACGATTTTTATGGCATATCCAAATTGACGTGGTCCAAGGGTGCAAGTCGTGTTTCAGAAAACCTCAGGCCAAATGGCTATCCAAATTGACGTGGTCCAAGGGTGCAAGTCGTGTTTCAGAAAACCTCAGGCCAAATGGCATATCCAAATTGACGTGGTCCAAGGGTGCAAGTCGTGTTTCAGAAAACCTCAGGCCAAATGGCTATCCAAATTGACGTGGTCCAAGGGTGCAAGTCGTGTTTCAGAAAACCTCAGGCCAAATGGCTATCCAGCAATTTCAAAATTTACGCACATTCCAAAATCAACTGAAAGATTCGCTATGAAGTTCTTACGTCCACGATTTTTATGGCATATCCAAATTGACGTGGTCCAAGGGTGCAAGTCGTGTTTCAGAAAACCTCAGGCCAAATGGCTATCCAAATTGACGTGGTCCAAGGGTGCAAGTCGTGTTTCAGAAAACCTCAGGCCAAATGGCATATCCAAATTGACGTGGTCCAAGGGTGCAAGTCGTGTTTCAGAAAACCTCAGGCCAAATGGCTATCCAAATTGACGTGGTCCAAGGGTGCAAGTCGTGTTTCAGAAAACCTCAGGCCAAATGGCTATCCAAATTGACGTGGTCCAAGGGTGCAAGTCGTGTTTCAGAAAACCTCAGGCCAAATGGCTATCCAAATTGACGTGGTCCAAGGGTGCAAGTCGTGTTTCAGAAAACCTCAGGCCAAATGGCTATCCAAATTGACGTGGTCCAAGGGTGCAAGTCGTGTTTCAGAAAACCTCAGGCCAAATGGCTATCCAAATTGACGTGGTCCAAGGGTGCAAGTCGTGTTTCAGAAAACCTCAGGCCAAATGGCTATCCAAATTGACGTGGTCCAAGGGTGCAAGTCGTGTTTCAGAAAACCTCAGGCCAAATGGCTATCCAAATTGACGTGGTCCAAGGGTGCAAGTCGTGTTTCAGAAAACCTCAGGCCAAATGGCTATCCAAATTGACGTGGTCCAAGGGTGCAAGTCGTGTTTCAGAAAACCTCAGGCCAAATGGCTATCCAAATTGACGTGGTCCAAGGGTGCAAGTCGTGTTTCAGAAAACCTCAGGCCAAATGGCTATCCAAATTGACGTGGTCCAAGGGTGCAAGTCGTGTTTCAGAAAACCTCAGGCCAAATGGCTATCCAAATTGACGTGGTCCAAGGGTGCAAGTCGTGTTTCAGAAAACCTCAGGCCAAATGGCTATCCAAATTGACGTGGTCCAAGGGTGCAAGTCGTGTTTCAGAAAACCTCAGGCCAAATGGCTATCCAAATTGACGTGGTCCAAGGGTGCAAGTCGTGTTTCAGAAAACCTCAGGCCAAATGGCTATCCAAATTGACGTGGTCCAAGGGTGCAAGTCGTGTTTCAGAAAACCTCAGGCCAAATGGCTATCCAAATTGACGTGGTCCAAGGGTGCAAGTCGTGTTTCAGAAAACCTCAGGCCAAATGGCTATCCAAATTGACGTGGTCCAAGGGTGCAAGTCGTGTTTCAGAAAACCTCAGGCCAAATGGCTATCCAAATTGACGTGGTCCAAGGGTGCAAGTCGTGTTTCAGAAAACCTCAGGCCAAATGGCTATCCAGCAATTTCAAAATTTACGCACATTCCAAAATCAACTGAAAGATTCGCTATGAAGTTCTTACGTCCGCTTCGCTTCTATGGCCGTACACTCGTCCACATTATTTATGTGAAAAACCCTATATATATATATATGTAATGTAAGAGAAATATACAATTTAAGTTTGACTTAAATACATTTTAATACTACAAAACTCGTTGCATTATGGCGTGATACAAATACTGTGGGTTCTGCGGGTGTGATCACGTCGCGTTCGCCCCGATAACTATTTTATCGGATCCGAATCAGACGATTGCTAAAAATACAAGCAACATACAACGTAAGAGCATAAATGCGTTATGCGCAGAATTTGTTCGTTCAGAAACTATGTGATCAGATATCGGATCAGATGCGATGTCACAACGGGTGGTTACCAGCACAATTTTACGCACAATCCCTGCTCAGCCGTCGAACTTCTGATTCGTATGTATATAAAAGAAATACATATACCTTTCCGCCCGCCAGCGCATTTAGTATATTTTATCTTGTAGCCACTTGATCGTACTTAAAAGCAATAAAATGTTGTATGTTTTTTTCCAATACTACTGCGCAAAATTTTACAATTCGTTTCCAAACGCTTGTTACTCGGTTCGCCCATAGGAATTGAATATATATTTGTAACAAATGGGAATGATGTAACCTTGTGTATCCCAAAAAGGAACATATGGCACGCACAACTCCGCATTTGTAGTTCAAACTTTATAAGCAAATAATAATTATACAAGTTTTAATTAATAGTAACTACAGTTTTACAGTACTGTCCTTAAATGTTACATATATGCGTGCATAATACATTTGATATACGATAGACAAGGTCAAATAGAAAAATACAATAATCGTTGAGTTGCTTTAGGACAAACAAACAGTATCGAAATATATACGTTTCAGACAGAAAGCATCCATACGGAAATGTGTGATCGTTTAAGTAAATGTGTGGTTGACACGTTGTCATGGCTTAAATTTAACCATGAAAAAGCCATAATTTAATACCGATTGTATTAAAGTTACCCGTTTAGCTTGTCATTATGATATCTTGCCTCCGTAATCGGATAAACCATATTCCTACAGCTTTCATTCATATCAATAGGGTGTTCATATTAATATTCATATAGGTGTGCTACAGAATCATAAAATCAAGAGGTGATGATCCTACTGAGCAGTATGATAACCTTACACTTATGCGCTGAAGTATGTCGCGGTGCGTTTCAACCTGTCGCCGCCTAGATTTCATGGAGGGGCACTCAACTGTGATTCATTGGGATCAGGGACGAAATGTTTTTCAAAAATGAGGACAGACCATGTGCCCCCACGAAATGCAGGAGGTCAGGACATACATTTGAGCTAACAGTGTATAAGCTGAAGAGTGTTTCTTCAATAACATGTCATGTACTCTACATACGTACAACGCATTAACCATGGTTATATAGAACGGCATTTTTAGCCCTAACTGCCTTACAAACTCAATCATGGGTTAAAACGTTGACATCGTGTCACAGCGATGTACATCACTGAACAAAATTAATAATGCGCGGGCAAGGACTATGTGTTTTGTTTCGGTTTAAGATGTTAGTGAAACCCTTACATTTGTAATCGTATACGACATATACATACTTGACAGTGTGGTGGAAGCGAATGTGGGCTACACTCTAGGCTACATTACGTAGCAACTCTACACCCTCGACAACTGATATAAAACAATACTACCACCGCAACAATTTATGCACAAATGACTGGTATTTAAGGGGAACCCCGCTCGCTATGTTCGCTCCATTTCAATTATTGTATATATATATATATATAAATATAGATATTACACTAAAATAATTTAGGAGCTAGTTGCTGGTACTGGTACCCACGGGTCAGGCTGCGTCGGGTATAGACCCAAATCTTAATACCGTGGGTAGGGGATATATCCGTGGGTAATGGGTATCCATAAGGCGTTCATAATCTTATATTTATATGTTCAGCAGTAGGCTATATTGTCCAAATGACTAGGTGACTCCGTATTGTAAGCTCCACCGTGGTTCGACTAGTGAATATTGTCCTGATAACTTGGTCGTTGTTTTTAACACCCGAAATGAAAATTAATTATTTTGTTTAATGGCCACTTCAGTCGTGTCTATTTTCTAGTGGGCGCAGGCATCTAAACGACTAGTTTGTTCTTTTGCTAAGCGCTGTTTAAAAGAGCAAAGAAAATTAACTGCTGCGAAGCTGAATATAGAAGAATGGCTTAAAACTCGATAATGATGACCTTCCAAAGCCCGATATGCTTCTACAACTTGCGTATTCACACGATTAAAAATTCCCTGAGCCCTCGGGTACGGGCCAGGTAGCGGTGGACAAATCTACAATTTTCGCGGGAACCCAAAAAGATTTTGCACTCTCACAGCTCAAGATCTTTTATATACAGTTGATGGAAACAAGTAATTACTTGGCAATACAGTGAAATCATACAGCATTGTGATGATATCCTAAGAATTACGAAACGGACCTTTGTCATATGTGAAATATGATGTAATTGCGCGGTATTATGCCTAGAGTTCCGTATTTATAAAGCATTTCTGCGTCACCGAACATCTTAATAATAATTGTGGCAACCAAAGTGCCATGCGCGAAATGGCTGTTGTATTACTTCCAGTCGCAAACCTTGAGTTGAAATAAAGGGGACTCGGAGCCTTTCATATCTTACCTTTGATATAAATACCTGGGAAACGTCAGTTTGTTATTGGCCACATTACTTTTTCTTGTCCTCGAAACCCCATTTCTTTCACGAAACGCTGCAGTGGACTTTCACCGTTTTGGATTCATCACACGGTAATATTGTAGAATGATCTAAGAATGTGTAGGTAGTTGTATATCTGATCTTTCGCCGATTGCTCGTAAAAATTTAATCGTTACATACGTTACTGCCAATCGCAGTAACTATAATATTCCTACCCCGTCAGTAGAGCCGATTTTTCCACGCTTTCCCTCTTATTTTTTATGTTTTGTAAGTTTTTCCTGTTGCCGCGGAGACCCAGACTTTTGCTATGAGTAATTTTT
>JASANE010020774.1:0-16642 GCA_030248225.1 Trileptium ribeirensis | reverse complement strand
TTTAGGCTCGCCAGTCTCATATTTTTAATATATAATATAATATATACGTACCATCTAATCAAAAAAAGAAAAATATTTCTTAAAATATTTTGAAATATTTCTTATGTATATGAAATAGGCTGTATTTATTTTCCCAAAAGGGATCAAATTTTGCCAGAGGAGCCAAAATTCTACAATTTTGTCAGGGGCCTAAACACCACTATGGAGAAGCAAGTGAGATATACCCGTTTAGTGCGTATTTAGGGACTTATAATTGCATCTACATATAAGATGGAATATGCTCTGCAAAATGAGACAATAATGTCCATACAGCTCGAGTGGTTGCGGAGAAATTGCCTTTTTCGCGTATTTTCAGATCTTTTGGGCTGATCCAAAAACCCAATTTGACCAAACCCTGCAGCGTAAATGTAGACAACAGCTGTGCGTCATCACTGCAGTTACATAGCGGATGAATCGATCTACAAAGCGAGCACAATATCACTCACATATCTCGAGCGGTTCAGGAGATACTGTAGTTTTCGTGTATTTTGGGTCTCTTGAGCCCATTCCAAAAAATATTTTGTCCCACCCTGCAGCGTGAATAATAAAATGAACAGTGCATCTTAAGAGGATGTATTGTTCCCCAAAATGGAGCGAATATCATTAATATAGCTAGTGTGATTCAGGAGATATTCCTATTTTCGCGCATTTCAGATCCCTTGGGCCCTTTTAGAATCCCCTTTGGATCCTGACACTGAAGCCAACTGGTTGGCACCCACTGCGCAAAAGCTTTAGATAGCTCTATAGAACCTTAATTGCTCTGCAAAATGAACCTGATTTGGCTGAAATATCTGCGCCATTTGCTGAGATACTGCTAAGAATATGTTTTATCGGACCCCTTCCTGGTCCAGACCCAAACACCCTCGACCCTCTTTTATGACCCGAAAGAGTTGGATTCCGTTTCCGCGTTTAAGGCGCAAAAATAAATATTTTCAACTTTCAAAATAAGCTATCGCAGGAGTCATTCGGCTAAAGAAAAGATGATGTTATGTGTGTTACCCCCAAAAACCACAAACGAACACCGTAGATATTTACCACTCAGCGGATGTAGAGCCCAATATAACTTTATGTATAATATTTGTATCCCTATAGTATGGGGTGCCAAGAAAATACCGAAATTTCACCATTTATGCGGCTGCAATTTCACAATTTTCCCAGCCTCATGCAGCATTCCACCGGGTTAACGCCGCGCCAATGAAGGTTCAAACAAAACCGACACGTTTTAAAAAGTTAAATAACCTGACGTGTTTAATGAGTTAAATAACCGCAATAACAATTTGTTTACTGCAATCCAGAAAGAAAATCACTTACGTATTCAAAATTTTGGAAATTTCACTTTTCGCATTATATATGTTGTAAACTTTAGCGCATAGCTAAGAATCGCCTGATCCTGATAAAAACGTGAACGCTGCTCTGATTTTGGTTCCCATATAACCGCTCAGGTGCCTCTAGCATGAGTTGTCAACTAAAGTATGTAGGAAATCCTTAAGTGGCTAAAATGAAATGGTTTTCCGATCATGTCGATTTGTGGAAAATTGGAAAGGAAATCATTCGAGCAGCGCAAGCGCAAACCTAGGTGCATAATTACTCTTTTTCGATAAACAAAAATACAAAAAATCATCAAACCAGCGGTGATTAATTTATGACGCAGACATCAAAAAGATTTTTGGCACAGTTAACCGCAATTTGAGAATTCGGCTCCAACAACAGCATAACCTCTACAGTCACGCACAAAATAACTGCGTAAAGAAAGACGTAGACGGAAGCAATTTCGACTACTTGCGTCTGTGCATGCGTGTGTCCAGACGAAATTGCATGCAACCTTCACACCACGTTGTGTCCACCTGCGTGCAGGACAAATTGCGTCCGCAAGAGTCCAAACGAAATTTCGTTTGTATGTGTTTAAACAAAAATTTGTGCGTCCTTCTCTGCTCTTACTTTTATGTGTCACTTTAGCAGTTAATACACACCTAAAAGTGATTTTATTAACGTTGAATTAATATTGGTTTCGTCTAAATTTAAAATAAATGGCGAAATATTTTTACAACAGAGTTGGTAAATATATATCTTTACCCTAGGGAAACTGGACTTTGGGTTCTGCCAAAATTAATATTCTTACTGGGGTTCCGCCAAACGGCAAAAGCCATGCCGCAACCGAATTCGTAAAAATATTCAAACGCTTCCGCATTTCTTATCCAGGTGTGATTCAAACATGTATTGCTAAATGCACAGTGAAGAATTTTTACAACACAAAATCTTTGCAATATGCCCTGACAAAGTACGTAAAATGCATCCCAACCGATTTGATATAACTCTGTACGAGCTATACATCTAACTGTCAACTTTTGGGCAGGTCCAACTTTGTATTTACCCTTCTTTCTAGACAACATTTCATAGGTTTTGACCTAATTCCCGAAACCATACCAATTTCATTATCTTTCCCTGGGGGATATCCATTTTCTCACAAGGGTGACTCCTATATTTATCTCCGGGAGGGAGAAATTATCCAAATTCTATATTACTACTCTCAGTTCTTATCCCTTACCCACATATTACCCCTTAAAACTGACTTTAAATTTAGGAATTTACCAATTCCCATGATTTTAATGAAATAACACATTTTTCTTTAATTTATAATCATCCCCTTCCGGTGGGGTGAATTACCTCTCAGCCCCGATCGGGTGCTATTCTTCCCCACTCAGGAAACACTTTAATCTCACTACTATCCCATTTTCATTTAGTTAAAAATCCTCTTATTTTCACTAATTTCTCTCAAAAATAAATATATCAATATTTGACTTTTTCTCCGATGATACGGTCTCCCAAACATCCAAAATTATCAAATGGGGTACTATTCATCCATTTTTATCTATAAATCTATTTCACCCTTACAGATACCCTCAAATTACCCCTAACTCGCCTGTAAAATCACCAAATTTCTCCAAAAGTATTTGAATAATATTGTTAAATTATATCAAATATTATTACTAAATAAATTTCGTATTTTCACTACGCTGTGACTTAGCTAAGCTGTTGGCTCTTTTATGTGTGACTAATAGTAATGGCTACGACAGTGGATTTATTACGTATGGATATATGGTTGTACTTAGTTGTTATTGTAGTTTTGTATATCGACTTCTTGTTGTCTTTTTTTCTTTTCTTACGTATTTCACGTTTATTGGGTTCAGTTAGTTCTCGATGTTCTTTTTGTTTGCTATGGGTGTGTATCGTTAGTAGGTAACGGGTATTATCTCATTCTGATAAAGTTATTAGTGTTACTATCTTGCTATGAGTTAGCGGGTATTAGGTTAGCTCCTTTTACGACGTGCATGCGAAGTTCCCCAGGTGATGTGTTCCTAGCTCTAGGACATATCCACTAGTCCTGTGCTGTTGTATATAGGGCCTGTATGATTCTCCCATCTCCATACGCACTCAGTACTCACATACATACATACATACGTAGACGCACATAAGTGAAATTAGGTTCATTTACAGTGACTATGCAGGAGGTTACCTGCATTTCTGGACCCTGCCGAGGAGGCGGGTGTGCTAGGCACAGTAAGCCCTAGCCGGGTTATAAGGCAGACCAGAAAAAGGGCAGCCCATTCCTTAAACGGGAACCTCTGGGTGGGATTGGTCTTTCACCTTTTCCAGCACCTTTTACCAGCCGTTGGATCCCAGGCTGCCATACCATGGGCTGCTCTATCGTCGAAGGCTGTGACATTGTAAACCTTCCTTAGGGTGGGACATAGTTGTCGGAACTATGTCTTAGCGCAAGCCTCGGTTAGGGGTGGTCCAATGCACAGGCCGGGGAAATTACACGCTTAGGGGGCTTGGCAGTTATGGGCCAACACCCACGTTCTATTTGGGGAAAAATCCTGTGTCACTTGTCCCTAACACTAACACATAAAATCCTTTAGTTTTTCAGGTTTACGAAACACACGAAAACTTCAGGTAGTACGATTTAAGGTACATGTATCCTATAATGCATGATCGCACGCTATTGTCCCAAACTAGTTAAAATATAAAATTATAAAAATTGTTATCGAAACAGATGGTTACGCGGTGTAAAACTTTCGGTTATCGCTAGGATCTCACTATGTGGGAAACTTGTTAACATTGTTATACCTGGTGCATAAGGCCAGGGGTTTTTGTTAAATTTTTGCTCTATAATCTTTTGTTATATGCTAACAGTGTTACTATATAATCTTTGAAAATTTCCAGCTAATATTGGGTAATAAATTTTCAATACACGACGGTGCGTGTTATCTGACCGGCAGGAGCTGATGGTTTTGTTTTATTTATTTTACTGGTAGTTCCTGAATACTCTTTACCACCGATAGATGGTGCGGGTCACCAACGCAGGCACTATTCTTTTGTGTAAAACCTTAAGGTGGCGGGGCCACGTTAGTTTACTAGCATTTGCTCATTTGGGATTTACTTGGTAATATTAGTTAAATGGTTAACAAAAGCTCTTGTTGCAGTGAACTGCTGGATGCGTAATTTTACTGGTGTTACTCTTCATTTTCAGATGACTTGTAAATAGATAGAGCTTTGTCGTCCTGGTGCAATCCTGCTCTCTTAATATTACGATCTCTAAAGGTAAAGCACCAAACTTTATTGTATGTAGGACATGGTTATCCTAGGTAACAGAAACTTCTAGTGTGTACTCACAAGTTAACAAATGTATGAAAAGTCCTTCCAGCTCCAGTCTGTATCTCAACTCTGGCCGCTTGTCGAGCTGAGACAGAGCTTGGATGCCTTCAGAACTACTATAGTTCAATCCCACTCCTATTTAACCACCCACGACAAAATTGCCTAAGGTCAATTTTCCTAACTTTGCTCTCTTAAGGTTATGCCAAAACTCATTTAAATTCTTTTTACTACACACGACGGGACTGTTATACGAACTCTTCGCCGTAGTGACATTTGGCATAAAAATTATAAGTATCACATTCAGAACCTGTGATCTCGGACACGTTCTGGCAAATTCTAACTTAGGGGTGCGTGTGCTAGTCTAAACGGAAACGGCACCGCCATGCAAAACTATCTAAGAAATCTCTAAATCTAAATCTAATCTCTAAATAAATTATTGTTTTAATTCACCATATTCTAACGTTGTTTTCTGGACTTTTTATTCCAACTTTGCAAATTCTTTTTCAAATTTTTTATTTGGTCTTAAATTTATTCGGTTCCACAAATCAAACTTTTATAAAGTTTTACTCAGTGTCATAACTTATTCTTTTCCAAAACTTTATCAATGTCCCATGGCCTGTCAGTCGGACTAGCCAGGGTACAACCGTTGAGGAGCTAAGTGCTCACCTTCGATAACATTAGTTAAAATTTTCAGGTTAAATTTTGAAATTCATCAGTTCTATTTAAGCATTTTTAGTATAAATTAATTACCCACGGCACGTTCTCCGGACTCGCCAGGGTTTAGGCAGTATTAGCACGGATATGCAGTTTTGCTAACCAAAATTCAATTTAGTCTTAGCTTAATTTTGAAAAGGTCACACCTAAAAGGGTGCTGAACGCATCAATCCTATCCTTACCCAAACTCACAATTTTTATCCCATGGCAACTTACTTTTTAGTGCAACCAAGGGTCTAAGTCTGTTTAGGTTGCAGGGCATAATTGCTTTAACTGTGGTTTATTTTAATGTATATACGTTCACACGGCCTATTCAGCTTAGTTCACCATTCATCACCTAACATTGGCCTAAACTTGATATCCCTGCCCGGGACAATGACATGTCTACCGCCGGGAACTCGCGCAACTCTCATCCAGTGATAAAGGGTATCTCTGACCGCTGGTAGACCGGTGCATCCCTTGGTGGCTCTTACCTCTCATTCTTGATTTCACTTCTTCTTGGGCAATTCTCGAACTCGCTCTCAGCTTTCACCCCTATCCCTCTGGCCACCATTGGAGATGTCGGTTGCGTTTTAGTAAGAAACGTACCGCGGAGAAGGCCGATAAACTCACACTAACTTTGTGTTAACAAAACAACGAGAGGTATAGGTTCGTTGTAGTTGCTTTATCAATTCAACGAACTGTGGTGTATGTTCAAATTGAACCAGTTCAAGCCGATATACCTGGCAGGTGGCAAAGTATGGATTGCACATTTAGACCAGAACTTTGGTGTTTCAACATGGCACCACAACAACTGCAGCAAGAAATTTTTATTTATTACAGCTTCTAAGACGATGTTATATACTGCGCCCTCTTTCATAAATTACGCCGTGATTATCGTCTTTAGACTCCATTCATGTGTAATTATAACTATTATTTTTGAGTTGAGATAGTATCGCATAGCCGCCAAAAGACTTGACCAACAGTGTTCTAAGAATGTGACCGGCTTATTTAGACAACCATATTTTAACAATCTTCTGCTTTTGTCTACCGCAGTCTGTCAATATTTTGAGTTATTTCTTAGTTTCTGCTCGGGTACACTGGTTAGCAGTTTACCCTAATACGTAATTGGTAAGCTAAGGTCGAAAAGCGACGTAAAAGGATCTTTCCGTCTGCAAAATATCTGTGCTATCTAAAATTGTGTACATTGCTATTCAGATACAATGCGAGTTTTATTGCGGCTGCAGTCAAATTAGTTTCATCGTACGTCGCATCCTTTCTAAAATGATGGTTATACAGCTTTGATAACACTGCACAGACCGCTTTTTTCGCTTACAATACTCACTGATGTAGCTAGTTATCCTGTCAGACTTAATCTAACGCGATTCTGAGTCGCTGATCGAGATTTTTAATAACTGTTTATCACCTACATTTTTAGTAATCCATATATATATATATATAGAAAATTCCCACCAACCACCCGGCAAGACCAGATTGACACACTGAACTGAAATAAGTTCATATCACGTACAAATAAAGATCTAAAACAAACCTTAAACCCAAAGCCTAGGAAAATAATAACAATAACTAATTTCGTTAAAACGCCGCTCCCAAATGGAAAAGTTTAGTTGAGTGGTTTTGCGACAATATCAAAAAATTTTTGGTAATCCATCCGGAGACAAGGTTGGCACCCAATAGGCATTCAGTAACGAAACTTGTTATGTATATCTAAGTTTCGATCTTATGCAGCGCTGCTGACAGTATGAAATTGTTCAATTCGATTTGTGGCACATTCAAGATATTTGTTACATCAAAATTGGTTTGAGATATTAGCACATTTAGATGATATTAACGAAATGTGGGACGCGTTTGTGCGGGTTATATATATTGGTGTATTATGTTTTGTTCCATTATGTAAAATGTATTATTCTCGTAAGGTGAAATACCCTAAAGAAATTAAAAAAGCATTATCAAAAAAATTACGTTTGTGGCGTAAAAGAAGAACAATTGGTGGTTTACAACGTTATAAAATTCAAGCCGCAATTTGCCGAAATTTATTATTAAACTATGATATATCTCATGAAAACAATATTTTAAGGTCAAATAATATTAATAATCTTTTTAGTTTTGTTAAACAAAAATGTCATGATAATACGGAAGTAGGTCCCTTATATGATTCTAACAATACATTAACTTATACTGATATTGATAAATGTCGGATACTAAACACTCAATTTAGTAGTGTTTTTACACGTGATGATGGCCTTATTCCAAGTCATGATCTTCCAGAAAATAATGATAAACTGTGTTATATTAACTTCTTTTGTAGCGATATTAAGAAAATATTACGTGATTTAAAGGGAAAATGCAGTCATACTCCAGATGGTTTACCCAGTCTTTTCTATAAATGCATGCATTCTGAACTATGCTACCCCCTCAGTATTATATTTAGTCAATCATTTATTTCTGGAAAGCTACCTAGCCAATGGAAAAGTGCCGATGTTAAACCCCTGTTTAAAAAAGGTGATCCAACCATTGCCTCTAATTATAGGCCTATTGCTCTAACCAATGTTTGTTGTCGAGTAATGGAAAAAATTGCTTGTAATTGTATTTCTGATTTTCTTACTAGGAATAATATAATTACAGATCATCAACATGGTTTCCTGAAGCAGAGATCAACGACTACTCAGTTGCTTTCGACTTTGAATGATGTTTTTAGATATGTCGATTCTGGCAGTTCGGTAAATTTTGTGTATTTTGATTTTTCGAAGGCTTTTGATTCCGTTTCTCATAAGAAATTACTTGTTAAACTGAAACTTTGTGGCATTGATGGTTATTTACTTGATTGGATATCGGATTACTTATACAATAGAAAACAAAGAGTTAAGATTGGTGATTGCTTTAGTAACGTTACTTCTGTTACATCAGGAGTACCACAGGGCTCGGTTTTAGGACCTTTATTGTTTCTGATTTATATAAATGATTTGTCTACAGTCTTGCAAAATGTTTCTTATAAGTTTTATGCTGATGATATCAAAATATATAAACAAATGAAAACTGAACATGATTGTTTACAATTACAATCGGCTATAAATTCTATGAACAAGTGGGCAGAGATTTGGCAATTGCCACTTGCTGTTGATAAATGTTATGTGTTTGTTGTTGGTAACCGAAACCAGACTAAGTATAACTATACAATCAATGGAAATCTACTCTCACATGTTAATTCTGTGAACGATCTAGGTGTGTGGTTCGCCTCTAATTTAAAGTCATCTCATCATATTAATTTGATGTGCCAGAAAGCATATAAACTTATCAACATACTGTTTCGATGTTTCAAATCTTCCAACATGCAGGCACTCATTATTGCGTACAAAAGCTACGTACGATCTATCTTGGAATATTCTTCATCTGTTTGGTCTCCTATTTACCTACTTGATATAGACAAAGTAGAGTCGGTGCAAAGATACTTTACTAAAAGGCTTTATATACGAATGAATTTTCAACTAGCCTCCTATAGAGAAAGACTAAGTTTTTTGAAGCTCGAGCCACTCGAACTGAGACGTTTGTATATCGACTTAATATTGGTTTATGATATTGTTCATAACGACTCCTTTCTTAATTTTTCTGATTTTTTTCAATTTTCCCCTGTACGATCCACCAGAGGACATGAACTTAAGCTTTTTATTCCTAGATTCAGTCACAGGTATTGTATGCAAAACTTTGCTGTGCGTAATGTTCCTTTATGGAACTCACTTCCTACGATTTTGGATAATGGTTTACCCGTAGTAACTGCTAGAAATCGTACACTTTTTAAGAAACGGATCAAATTGATTGATTTTTCCGATAAATTATTCTATTCGAGAAATTTATAATTTTAGCTATGTTTTCTATATTTAAATATCTATTGAGGGTGTATAACAGTGGGAGTTCACCCCCTTTTACATCCTTCTTCCTTCCACCGCGGTCTAGACATTTCCTTATCTATATGTGTGTATTCCTGCATTTATATATTATATTAATGTATATGTATAAGATACGTGTAGTGTGTATAGTACTTACATATATTTTGACTATTATCTTTATATACGTATAGGTTTCTGTTATTTGCGTATGTAACTACGTACGTATGTATATACAAATTTGTTAAATATATATGTTGACATCTTTCCTACTTGTTTTTTTATTTTTTAATAATTTGTGTATACTATATATACGTATCTACGTTCATCCTGCAAGGGACGTCATATGCCGAAGAACGGCTAAAGTGAAGCCTTCGGTGTATGTGGTGCCGGAGGGATGTTTCGTAATGAGGCTGTGAAATAAAACAAAAAAAATTTGGGACCAGATTGACATAGAGGTACTAAGTTCACATACTTAAGTTCGATTTGGGAGCGGGTCGTTATAACGAAATTAGTTATTGTTATTATTTTCCTAGGCTTTGGGTTTAAGGTTTGTTTTAGATCTTTATTTGTACGTGATATGAACTTATTTCAGTTCAGTGTGTCAATCTGGTCTTGCCGGGTGGTTGGTGGGAATTTTCTATATATATATATATATATATGGATTACTAAAAATGTAGGTGATAAACAGTTATTAAAAATCTCGATCAGCGACTCAGAATCGCGTTAGATTAAGTCTGACAGGATAACTAGCTACATCAGTGAGTATTGTAAGCGAAAAAAGCGGTCTGTGCAGTGTTATCAAAGCTGTATAACCATCATTTTAGAAAGGATGCGACGTACGATGAAACTAATTTGACTGCAGCCGCAATAAAACTCGCATTGTATCTGAATAGCAATGTACACAATTTTAGATAGCACAGATATTTTGCAGACGGAAAGATCCTTTTACGTCGCTTTTCGACCTTAGCTTACCAATTACGTATTAGGGTAAACTGCTAACCAGTGTACCCGAGCAGAAACTAAGAAATAACTCAAAATATTGACAGACTGCGGTAGACAAAAGCAGAAGATTGTTAAAATATGGTTGTCTAAATAAGCCGGTCACATTCTTAGAACACTGTTGGTCAAGTCTTTTGGCGGCTATGCGATACTATCTCAACTCAAAAAATAATAGTTATAATTACACATGAATGGAGTCTAAAGACGATAATCACGGCGTAATTTATGAAAGAGGGCGCAGTATATAACATCGTCTTAGAAGCTGTAATAAATAAAAATTTCTTGCTGCAGTTGTTGTGGTGCCATGTTGAAACACCAAAGTTCTGGTCTAAATGTGCAATCCATACTTTGCCACCTGCCAGGTATATCGGCTTGAACTGGTTCAATTTGAACATACACCACAGTTCGTTGAATTGATAAAGCAACTACAACGAACCTATACCTCTCGTTGTTTTGTTAACACAAAGTTAGTGTGAGTTTATCGGCCTTCTCCGCGGTACGTTTCTTACTAAAACGCAACCGACATCTCCAATGGTGGCCAGAGGGATAGGGGTGAAAGCTGAGAGCGAGTTCGAGAATTGCCCAAGAAGAAGTGAAATCAAGAATGAGAGGTAAGAGCCACCAAGGGATGCACCGGTCTACCAGCGGTCAGAGATACCCTTTATCACTGGATGAGAGTTGCGCGAGTTCCCGGCGGTAGACATGTCATTGTCCCGGGCAGGGATATCAAGTTTAGGCCAATGTTAGGTGATGAATGGTGAACTAAGCTGAATAGGCCGTGTGAACGTATATACATTAAAATAAACCACAGTTAAAGCAATTATGCCCTGCAACCTAAACAGACTTAGACCCTTGGTTGCACTAAAAAGTAAGTTGCCATGGGATAAAAATTGTGAGTTTGGGTAAGGATAGGATTGATGCGTTCAGCACCCTTTTAGGTGTGACCTTTTCAAAATTAAGCTAAGACTAAATTGAATTTTGGTTAGCAAAACTGCATATCCGTGCTAATACTGCCTAAACCCTGGCGAGTCCGGAGAACGTGCCGTGGGTAATTAATTTATACTAAAAATGCTTAAATAGAACTGATGAATTTCAAAATTTAACCTGAAAATTTTAACTAATGTTATCGAAGGTGAGCACTTAGCTCCTCAACGGTTGTACCCTGGCTAGTCCGACTGACAGGCCATGGGACATTGATAAAGTTTTGGAAAAGAATAAGTTATGACACTGAGTAAAACTTTATAAAAGTTTGATTTGTGGAACCGAATAAATTTAAGACCAAATAAAAAATTTGAAAAAGAATTTGCAAAGTTGGAATAAAAAGTCCAGAAAACAACGTTAGAATATGGTGAATTAAAACAATAATTTATTTAGAGATTAGATTTAGATTTAGAGATTTCTTAGATAGTTTTGCATGGCGGTGCCGTTTCCGTTTAGACTAGCACACGCACCCCTAAGTTAGAATTTGCCAGAACGTGTCCGAGATCACAGGTTCTGAATGTGATACTTATAATTTTTATGCCAAATGTCACTACGGCGAAGAGTTCGTATAACAGTCCCGTCGTGTGTAGTAAAAAGAATTTAAATGAGTTTTGGCATAACCTTAAGAGAGCAAAGTTAGGAAAATTGACCTTAGGCAATTTTGTCGTGGGTGGTTAAATCGGAGTGGGATTGAACTATAGTAGTTCTGAAGGCATCCAAGCTCTGTCTCAGCTCGACAAGCGGCCAGAGTTGAGATACAGACTGGAGCTGGAAGGACTTTTCATACATTTGTTAACTTGTGAGTACACACTAGAAGTTTCTGTTACCTAGGATAACCATGTCCTACATACAATAAAGTTTGGTGCTTTACCTTTAGAGATCGTAATATTAAGAGAGCAGGATTGCACCAGGACGACAAAGCTCTATCTATTTACAAGTCATCTGAAAATGAAGAGTAACACCAGTAAAATTACGCATCCAGCAGTTCACTGGAACAAGAGCTTTTGTTAACCATTTAACTAACATTACCAAGTAAATGCCAAATGAGCAGATGCTAGTAAGCTAACGTGGCCCTGCCACCTTAAGGATTTACACAAAAAAATAGTGCCTGCGTTGGTGACCCGCACCATCTATCGGTGGTAAAGAGTATTCAGGAACTACCAGTAAAATAAATAAAACAAAACCATCAGCTCCTGCCGGTCAGATAACACGCACCGTCGTGTATTGAAAATTTATTACCCAATATTAGCTGGAAATTTTCAAAGATTATATAGTAACACTGTTAGCATATAACAAAAGATTATAGAGCAAAAATTTAACAAAAACCCCTGGCCTTATGCACCAGGTATAACAATGTTAACAAGTTTCCCACATAGTGAGATCCTAGCGATAACCGAAAGTTTTACACCGCGTAACCATCTGTTTCGATAACAATTTTTATAATTTCATATTTTGACTAGTTTGGGACAATAGCGTGCGATCATGCATTAAAAGATACATGTACCTTAAATCGTACTACCTGAAGTTTTCGTGTGTTTCGTAAACCTGAAAAACTAAAGGATTTTATGTGTTAGTGTGAGGGACGAGTGACACAGGATTTTCCCCAAATAGAACGTGGGTGTTGGCCCATAACTGCCAAGCCCCCTAAGCGTGAAATTTCCCCGGCCTATGCACTGGACCACCCCTAGGCGAGGCTTGCGCTAAGACATAGTTCCGACAACTATGTCCCACCCTAAGGAAGGTTTACAATGTCACAGCCTTCGACGATAGAGCAGCCCATGTTGTGGCAGCCTGGGATCCAACGGGTGGTAAAAGGTGCCGGAAAAGGAGAAAGACCAATCCCACCCAGAGGTTCCCGTTTAAGGAATGGGCTGCCCTTTTTCTGGTCTGCCTTATAACCCGGCTGGGGCTTACTGTGCCTAGCACACCCGCCTCCTCGGCAGGGTACAAAATGCAGGTAACCTCCTGCATAGTCACTGTAAATGAACCTAATTTCACTTATGTGCGTCTACGTATGTATGTATGTATGTGAGTACTGAGTGCGTATGGAGATGGGAGAGTCATACAGGCCCTATATACAACAGCACAGGACTAGTGGATATGTCCTAGAGCTAGGAACACATCACCTGGGGAACTTCGCATGCACGTAGTAAAAGGAGCTAACCTAATACCCGCTAACTCATAGCAAGATAGTAACACTAATAACTTTATCAGAATAAGATAATACCGTTACCTACTAACGATACACACCCATAGCGAACAGAAAGAACATCAGAACTAACTGAACCCAATAAACGTGAAATACGTAAGAAAGAAAAAAAAGACAACAAGAAGTAGATATACAAAACTACAATAACAACTAAGTACAACCATATATCCATACGTAATAAATCCACTGTCGTAGCCATTACTATTAGTCACACATAAAAGAGCCAACAGTTTAGCTAAGTCACAGCGTAGTAAAAATACGAAATTTATTTAGTAATAATATTTGATATAATTTAACAATATTATTCAAATACTTTTGGAGAAATTTGGTGATTTTACAGGCGAGTTAGGGGTAATTTGAGGGTATCTGTTGGGGTGAAATGAATTTATGATAAAAATGGATGAATAATTACCCATTTGATAATTTTGGATGTTTGGGAGACCGTATCATCGGAGAAAAAGTCAAATATTGATATATTTATTTTGAGGGAAATTAGTGAAAATAAGAGGATTTTTAACTAAATGAAAATGGGATGGTGGTGAGATTAAAGTGTTTCCTGAGTGGGGAAGAATGGCGCCCGATCGGGGCTGAGAGGTAATTTAGCCAGCCGGAAGGGGATGATTATAAATTAAAGAAAAATGTGTTATTTCATTAAAATCATGGGAATTGGTAAATTCCTAAATTTAAAGTCAGTTTTAAGGGGTAATATGTGGGTAAGGGATAAGAGACTGAGAGTAGTAATATAGAATTTGGATAATTTCTCCCTCCGGGAGTGAATGTAGGAGTCACCCTTGTGAGAAGAATGGATATCCCAGGGAAAGATAATGAAATTGGTATGGTTTCGGGAATTAGGTCAAAACCTATGAAATGTTGTCTAGAAAGAAGGGTAAATACAAAGTTGGACCTGCCCAAAAGTTGACAGTTAGATGTATAGCTCGTACAGAGTTATATCAAATCGGTTGGGATGCATTTTACGTACTTTGTCAGGGCATATACGAAGACTCTGTTGTAAAAATTCTTCACTGTGCATTTAGCAATACATGTTTGAATCACACCTGGATAAGAAATGCGGAAGCGTTGAATATTTTTACGAATTCGGTTGCGGCATGGCTTTTGCCGTTTGGCGGAACCCATAGATACTTAATTTTGGCAGAACCCAAAGTCCAGTTTCCCTAGGGTAAAGATATATATTTACCAACTCTGTTGTAAAAATATTTCGCCATTTATTTTAAATTTAGACGAAACCAATATTAATTTCAACGTTAATAAAATCACTTTTAGGTGTGTATTAACTGCTAAAGTGACACATAAAAGTAAGAGCAGAGAAGGACGCACAAATTTTTGTTTAAACACATACAAACGAAATTTCGTTTGGACTCTTGCGGACGCAATTTGTCCTGCACGCAGGTGGACACAACGTGGTGTGAAGGTTGCATGCAATTTCGTCTGGACACACGCATGCACAGTTCCAAGTCATCGAAATTGCTTCCGTCTACGTCTTTCTTTACGCAGTTATTTTGTGCGTGACTGTAGAGGTTATGCTGTTGTTGGAGCCGAATTCTCAAATTGCGGTTAACTGTGCCAAAAATCTTTTTGATGTCTGCGTCATAAATTAATCACCGCTGGTTTGATGATTTTTTGTATTTTTGTTTATCGAAAAAGAGTAATTATGCACCTAGGTTTGCGCTTGCGCTGCTCGAATGATTTCCTTTCCAATTTTCCACAAATCGACATTATCTAAAAACCATTTCATTTTAGCCACTTAAGGATTTCCTACATACTTTAGTTGACAACTCATGCTAGAGGCACCTGAGCGGTTATATGGGAACCAAAATCAGAGCAGCGTTCACGTTTTTATCAGGATCAGGCGATTCTTAGCTATGCGCTAAAGTTTACAACATATATAATGCGAAAAGTGAAATTTCCAAAATTTTGAATACGTAAGTGATTTTCTTTCTGGATTGCAGTAAACAAATTGTTATTGCGGTTATTTAACTCATTAAACACGTCAGGTTATTTAACTTTTTAAAACGTGTCGGTTTTGTTTGAACCTTCATTGGCGCGGCGTTAACCCGGTGGAATGCTGCATGAGGCTAAAATTGTGAAATTGCAGCCGCATAAATGGTGAAATTTCGGTATTTTTGGCACCCCATACTATAGGGATACAAATATTATACATAAAGTTATATTGGGCTCTACATCCGCTGAGTGGTAAATATCTACGGTGTCCGTTTGTGGTTTTTGGGGGTAACACACATAACATCATCTTTTCTTTAGCCGAATGACTCCTGCGATAGCTTATTTTAAAGTTGAAAATATTTATTTTTGCGCCTTAAACGCGAAAACGGAATCCAACTCTTTCGGGTCATAAAAGAGGGTCGAGGGTGTTTGGGTCGGACCAGGAAGGGGTCCGATAAAACATATTCTTGGCTGTATCTCAGCAAATGGCGCAGATATTTTGGCCACAAATCAGGTTCATTTTGCAGAGCAATTAAGGTTCTATAGAGCTATCTAAAGCTTTTGCGCAGTGGGTGCCAACCATTGGCTCCAGTGTTAGGATCCAAAGGGGATTTAAAAGGGCCCAAGGGATCTGAAATGCGCGAAAATAGGAATATCTCCTGAATCACACTAGCTATATTAATGATATTGGCTCATTTTGTAGAACAATACATCCTCTTAAGATGCACTGTTGATTTTATTATTCACGCTGCAGGGTGGGACAAAATATTTTTTGGAATGGGCTCAAGAGACCCAAAATACACGAAAACTACAATATCTCCTGAACCGCTCGAGATATGTGAGTGATATTGTGCTCGCTTTGTAGATCGATTCATCCGCTATGTAACTGCAGTGATGACGCACAGCTGTTGTCTACATTTACGCTGCAGGGTTTGGTCAAATTGGGTTTTTGGATCAGCCCAGAAGACCTAAAATACACGAAAACGGAAATATCTCCGCAACCACTCGAGCTGTATGGACATTATTGGTCTCATTTTGCAGAGCATATTCCATCTTATATGTACAATGCAATTATAAGTCCCTAAATACGCACTAAACGGGTATATCTCACTTGCTTCTCGCATAGTGGTGTTTAGGCCCCTGACAAAATTGTAGAATTTTGGCTCCTCTGGCAAAATTTGTTGCCTTTTGGGAAAATAAA
>JASANE010020773.1:0-10032 GCA_030248225.1 Trileptium ribeirensis | reverse complement strand
GTATTTGGGTCTATAAAATCGAAATGCTTAACCAAATTTATCTCCGTGTTGTTACGATATATGTGTCTATACCCGACCTCACGGTAGCTAGGTTTACCGAATTTCCACAGAATTTAGGTACTGTCCAGTTTCCACTTTGATGTATCTGATACATCAGTTTTAGGCTTTAAATAAATAATATGTACAGACATGGTATCTAGCATAATTAATCCGGTTTAGGAAAGCACGTACTCATGACATTACAGTGTCAAATTTTTTAACGAGTCATCACGTGTTATTTTAGCATCCGTTTCATTAAGATTTGCTTAGTAGATTGTATTTTACGGCAAAGATTGGTGGATTCTTTACCGCAGACATTCTATGCATGTCTTTCGAACTATAGCATTTTTATCATATGTTGGTTAAAGTTGACGTGTGTGGCTTCGAATTTTTACTGCTTATAGTTTATTAACAGAATTATTTTTGACACCAAATTGCAGACAATGCAAAAACAACATAGAGTTCTTCTATTATTCTTGTAGTGCGCAAATATAACACTGGTAGCTGAATCTTGAGATCAAAATTTTGCTGTTAAACAATTGTATCTTCGTTGTTCTCAAATGTTAGCTAATGTTTTATTATATACAGTCGTGTTTATCTCATGTTAACGTCAGTAAAAATCGAAGGATACCTATATCTAACTGGAATATAAGACGGGCCTGTATTTCAATTTAATTTTTTTGTCAAGTGCCTATGATAATAAAACAGGCTTTTGCGCAAAACTGTGTTTTGAGTTCTCTCTGGACTGTACAACAGCGATATTGCTGCTCATATTGCATGATCAGTGTCGTTATATCTGCAACCCCGTCGTTAGTGTTCAGTTCAATGTTTGTTTGAGCAGCAGATGACGTCAAAATTGGAACAAGCGTATACCGAGTGTAGTGCCGCAAAGCAATAAGGACTGCTGCTGCTTTCATGGTCGTTATATAATGTATCTTGCATGTCCGTACGTTGTTTATCATGTGTAAGAATATACTGTATTGTACTCATTGTTCTGCCGCGTATGTATATGTTATTGCGCTGCATATACTTGTATTCCGAAACGACTGATCCAATTATCAATGAACGCCGTGGCAACAGTTTCGGTAGCGATATTAGATACCGGAACTGCTTCAACCCATCTGGTAAAATGATCTATTATGGTTACTAAATATGTGAAACCTTTGGACTGTGGCAATGGTCTTACCAAATCAATGTGAATTGTGTGTAACCTAGAACTAGTAGGTATTTCGCCTAATGGTGCCTTTGTATGTCTTGTAATTTTTGCAGCCTGACAAAGTGCGCAACACTTAGCCCAAAATCTCACATCTTTGTTCATACTCGGCCAAATATATTGTTTTGCAATTGTACGTAAAATGCTATTTGGACCGGTATGTGCTAAGTTGTGGACTTGATCAACTAATTGTTTCCTAAAAACTGTGGAAACATATGGTCTAAATGTCGGGGACTTGCCATCACACGTTATTTCAGAATCGCTCATTCGCATAGTTTTGAGTTACAAATTTGTTGTTTGAAAGAATAGCATGAGCGTTGGATCAGACTTTTGAGCCTCCGCCCAATCTGAATCCATATTTATTGATATTTCGCATACAGAACGTGAAAGTGCATCGGCTACAATGTTTTGACAGCCGACCATGTATTCTATATTATAGTTAAATTCAGATATATAAGATAGCCAACGCGCTTGTTGTGGTGTCGGGTTTTTCATGTTTAGAGCATTGACTAGTGGTCGATGATCTGTTTTAATAACAATATGAAGACCAAGCAACCAAGAGAACTACTTAAGCGATAAATATATCGCCAGTAGTTCACGATCAAATACAGAATATACTGTATTGTACTCATTGTTCTGCCGCGTATGTATATGTTATTGTGCTGCATATACTTGTATTTCCTATTCTTTTACATGTATCTGGGTAGTGGATACAATAAATCACGTATCGATATATCAGCTGCATATATAATGAAACTAAACGGTTAGTTTCATATAAATGTCACTTGCCACAACATGCAAGGTGTGTTTTTGGTGGTTTTTTGTGTTTGATTTGGGGTTTTGTTGTTGCTGTGGTTTTTTTCTATATGATACTATAATGTTGTTAAAATTTATAATTTGCGCTTTTATTTTATGAGTTTTGGGTTATATATAATATCTGTGTCGTTTTCTTGGATTCGTCATTCGTTATATTCTGAGATTTAATTTGGCTGTGTTACGTCGTGTTGCATAGGGATTAAATTTAGTTCGGGAATCTATAGATTTCGCGAGATAGGTGAGATTTTCGTTTCGAGCGATTCTTAGAGAAATAAATTCCATTTTTGTTGTGATTGACTGGAACTTTTTTTAGATGGTGCGCCAAATTAGGATTCCATTATCCCCCATACCTGGCTCCATATATTTCTCGTTCTTGCTTTGTTCATATTGCCTCATAGAATACCAGATTTCCCCGGTTAGGTCCCTTGCTCAGAGGCGGAGCAGAGATTGTCGGCTCGACTTCGGGATGAGTGCGAATTGTGACAAAATTAGAGCAAAATTGGTGAGCATTGCATAGTTGGAGCAAATAGCAAAATTAGGAAATTTGAAATTTTTCTTTCAGATCTTGAGGTTTATTCTCCCCCGCCGCGGCCGTCTCTTTGATGAGGTCAAGGACCTGGCTTCGGCAGCTGTGATGTATGTTCGAGATATGTTGGTTTAAATATATGTTACTAAATGAAGACATTATACATTTCAGAATATATTCGTTTGCTTCAAGTATTTGTGCATTGCTAGGTTGATTGGAATGCTGGTATAGATTTATGGATGTTTGTTATTAGATTTATCTTATTGTTAGGTTGGTTAGATGTTTTTTGGTTTGACGTGTTGTGCTAAAAAATTTTGTGTGTCTAGACTCAGGGCTTATGCTGGAAGTTTTTCTGATTTTTTGATCTTATTGTGTCGTTTACTATGTATCTTGAGTGGTTTTGTTCGACCCTATATAAGTTTTGCATCCATTTGTTTTAACTAATATATGATAGGTTTCGCAGCTTTTGTTTTTTTTACCCCACTTTTTTGGGTTTCCCTAGTATAATTTCTGTGTACGTCTTGTTGGTAATAGCACCCCCTTCTTTCTTTTCTAGATCTTCCCTGTGGTTTTGGTTCCTTCGTCTGTCATAGTGTTTTTGAATTGTTTTGTGTTTCTGTTCGTATATTCGTTGCTACTTGAAGTGTCTTCTCTCTCGAGCCCCGCGCCCAGGTAATGTAGAAATTCTCCATATTTCTGTTGGTTCGAGTGTAAGATAAGCGTTTTTTAGGTGTTGCCGCCGCATCTCGGGTTGCCAGTATATGCTGCATTTTTACAACGTTGTGTCCTTTATATTTTCCACCTTTTCCTTGGTTTGTTCATCTTTCTTCTGACAGGTCTACTTTTTATTTCCAACGATGTAATAACGGTGACGCAGCTGCATGGCGCAACTTCCTAACACCATGCCCATACGACCCCGGCTATCATAACCTCAAGGGCGGACCCTAAGTTCTGAATTTTAACCACTTTTCTTGGTCAGACCCAAGAAGTTACGGAGCTTAGCAGGCCGCAGGCGCGCTTCACGGGGTGTGTTCGGACCCCGCCCGATTGGTTGCGCACGTGTCTAGTATTTTGGTATGATCACTGAGGTCCCCCAGGGAGGTTGACACCGAAACCTGCTCACAGGTCATGATGTCAAACCAATATTCCCTGTCCTAGTCTAATGGAAGTTGTTTTATCTAGCGTGATTTGAAGTGAAATGCGTGATAATTTAGCTTTACTATTTGAAGTTTGAGTCTCACCTAGTTTTATCCTCAGCGGAACACTTAATCCGTTGTAGCCATATGGCCCCCACAGGGTTCCGACGAGCCCTGAGATGTTTAACGTCGGATTACCTAGTTTATCACTTAATATCCTGACTGTGTAAATATCCACAGATACTGTTTTCTAGTAAATTTTATCTTTCATGCGAGTGTGACTATTAAGTCAGTAAAATTCATAAGTGATCCGTCGGACCATTCTCGCTGCAATACCATCACTCTAGCAGGTCAATAATGGTGGCGGACCGCTCGTGTCAGGGCTTGGGGTATTTCCTTCCGCAAGCCGTGGCACGAAGGGTCGGCCCGTCCAATGGGACGTCCTTACTGCGCTGGATATAAGCAACACGGGACACCGTAAATAATTTTCAACATTTTAATTCAAAAGTATAGTATAGCATTAAAACGAAGACACGCAAATAGAGCATAATATTAAACGGTAACGATTGACCTCGTCGTACCCGTTCATTCCCTTGTCCGCGTCCAGGGAGCGATGCGGCGCGAGCGAACGCGTTCCCGGAAATACCGGACCAAAATCTGTACCCGAGTCGTTCAGCGTTGAACGTCAACTAAGCCAGCTATCGCTCGGGTCACGTGTTCTGGCGTGCTTCTGAATTCGCTTCGAACGATGTGCGGCGTTATGCGGGGAAGGGACAAATTCGTCTTAGAGCAGCCTCAGTACGGCCAATGCAGACGGTGCACTAATACGGCCACCAAAGTGATCGGCTGGCTTCGTTGGAGAAGGAACATGAATCGGGGTACGAACTTAAACATAGTGTGACAGTGCTGGCACGGGCGAGTGTATGCACAACAAAATCATTTCGAGAACATGTCATTACATAGTTACCGATAACGAATCACCTATAGCGCCAACCGGCGGATATTAAAAATCAGGTTGCTACAGGTGAGATACTAACATGATAGGCAGCGGCATGAGAACTCTGTCCGGTGAGCGTTCTTAATCCTACGAATCTTGCCTACCGTCCCTATCAAATCTTTCACAACGTTTCGTCCTTAGGCTCGACTTGGCCTCAACTGCCAGTTTCTCCTGTCTCTGTGTCTCCAGTAGTCCAGCAGGGAGTTCGACTGTTCTGGGTCCTTACTATTAACGTATGGTTAGCCTATACCGATGGGACTCGATTCCGGGTGGTAGAGTAACAGCTAAGCACTGTAGTACATGTCCGTGGTGCCGTTTGGCTTACGTGGAAGGGTTGCCTCTAAAATTTCTCGACGGTCTCAGTTCCTATTTTCAACAGTTTCCGTAGAATTCTGAGAGGGACTGGCTAGGCCAGTCGATTTGCCTCTGGGGCTCTACCGGACGAAGGGGGGGGCGTGGGTATTTCGCTCGCGGACGCGTTTGCGTCCTCTTTTTTGGCCGTTGTTTCTTTGCTTGGTTCTTTGCCCCCCTTTTTTTTTCTTTGTTTCCTTTTGTTTCTTTGTTTCCTTTTGTTTCTTTTCTTTGCTGTGCCGTCCTCTCTCTATCGCTCATCCTAAGTTCTTATTACACTGTACACATCGAAATTGTACAGTGTCTCAACTGCACTGTCGAAAGTGTACAGTTGAGATTGAGTTATCATTGAAATTTTATTAAATTTTGTCAGAACTCGATAGTCGAGTGGTTAGAACTGAAAGATCTGCAGCGGGCTTAATTTCCCCGTGCAGGATCGAAACTCAACAAGGGAAAATGAAAAAGGAGAGAGACAAAACGACAAAAATCAAGGCAAGGGCATACACAGTACATAGCCTAACGGGCAAACCGAGCTAAAACCAAAAAAAACTTAAACTCAGCGATCAAGTCGCTCTGAAAAGAAAACGGGGTTTTGCACCTACTCGGTTTGGGGTCAAAACGATTCGCGAAAGGTCGCGATTTTCCTTTAGTGAAAGGAGAGTATGGTAATTTCGTTTTGAACTCTGAGCACCCTAACGTGTTTTTGAAAGAGCTTCTAGTGGCCGATTCTGGGCATTTTTCAGGCCGTTGGTTCCTTTTGGGAGCAGGTAGTATCCGACGTCCTACCATTAGGCTTAACCACGTAAGCGTTTTATGTTCAACGTTAGTAAATTTAGCAATCGGGCCGAGCCGATTTCGAAGCAAATCTCGCGGAGCGAGCGCCTAGTAAATTCGGTCGTGAGGGGCTCTCAAAGACTCACGGAGTCGGGAGTTGATCCTCATGTAAAGCTAGTATTAACCGTCCTAATGGTGAACGAATCAAATACTTGCAAAGTCGTGTAAACGCCGTATCAAACTCGCTCCTTGCGGAGTGCAAATACCTTACGCTCAAACTGAAATTCCTAAAATTTGTTCAGTCTTTTGAATTCCCCAATTTTCTTAACTCGTCCTGATAAACGAAATTTTGGGGCTTCCTAAAGCCCGACGGAGGCTAATCCTCCGTCCCTAACTGCTACGTCAGTCCGAGCTCAAGCAGCGGCATGAGCATCGAACGGTCTACTAAACTGTAATTTTGTAAACCATAACAATGAACAAGCAAGCCTGTCCCTATAAATAGACCGGGAAATTTTACCGTGGTCAACTCAGGAAAATTCGGCGTCCCTAACTCGAGAGAAATAAATCATGTAAAAGCATGGACGAGAGGCGTCCATCATTGTTTGTCCTACCTATGACCACGGGGAATCAGAACTACTTCGACTTTGTGGTCCCCAACTTAACACCTTCCGTGCGTTCGCTCAGGATGCCCAAAACGAAACTCGACTGAAGGAGGTTTGTCAAGAAACTTGAAAGGTAGAATAAGCTAACATGTAAAACAGAACGTCCACTAACGGACGGGAATGTCGACTGTTGCTATGAAAATTTTATTTTGATGAACGGTCTGTTACAACCACAAATGGGGAAAATAAACCCCCATGCGCTTGACTCTCATCCCGACTTACTAGGTTCGATCCGGGACAGCAATTGCTAGTCCCCTTCCGTGAGGCGAAGGGCGCCTACACGGGTCCTCCAACGTCGAATCCCGTTCCAATCCAAGAAAGCAAAAACACAAGAAAGCTAAAAGCCGAGGCGAAACCATACAATAAAACTAGAGCGTTGGAGCCGGTCAGTAGAGTCGACCGAACTCCGCGCTGTCGAAGTCGAACTGATTCGGAGAGACGACGCGGTAGTCGTCGCTTCAAAATTTTCTGCTATGTTGAAGCATGGCGATTTTGTCGCCATCCAATCGGCGACGTTCTTTTGACGCCCACTTTTTCGAGGTCAAACCCGGGCGCCCAATCGAAAAATTCCCAAGATTTTGATTTTGACAGCTATCGTAAACCCTGGGACCCCGTTAGAGAGAGTCGGCTTCAATCGAAATCGCCGACATCAAATTCGAACCCTCCGATTACTCGGAGGTCGGCCATCTGCGAGTTTTCTTCCAAAATCTCCGATTTTACCCCATCTGTAGTCCCAAATTCTTGTCAGAAACTTGTCGAAAACTCATTACTCAGATCTTTTAAATCTCTTACCTAACTTAGCTGGGTCGTTATCCCCCAAATGTTCCACGAAAGCTGCTAAATCACCCGTCAAATATTCGAAATTTTAAATCTTTTCCCCTACAAAGCACTTAAGATAAGCTAGAAGATGTCTTTTCCGCGTTCTGGTTCTCATCCATCAAATTTTCCCCAGCTAACTCGCCGATTTAAAGCCAAATTTCTGCTATTTAGCGAGTTAGCTGCCTCATCCATCACCTAATTAAGCTTATTTGGAGGGCATCTGGGGCTAAATTTTGTCGCCCTCTCCATAGATAAACGTGCTAACATTGCACGTTTATATGTCGGCTTACAAGATAAAGCCAAACATTCCTAGAATTCCTAGCATTCCTAGCTAGATTTCAAACATCCCGACAGGACGTCTTTGGACGTCCCAAAGGGGGGGAACTTAAGGTAGGAATGAACTTATTTCGTGTTTTAGGGCGCAGCACAATCCTAAGTATCTTTCGGTCCATCCGGGGTCCTATTCGGGAACTCCCGGAACCCACGGGAGGGCCCTAAACCTACCCCCCGTCAGTCCTATTCCTATGTGTCCAGTCCGTCCGTAAAACTCACAAATTTAACAGGATTTTGTATGTCCGTCCTCGTCTGTCCTGTTTTTTGTGTCGTTTTACATACTATATATATATATATATATCCACAAACACATACACATACAATACTCATGAACACACACTACACATGAGACACACAGGCGACCTGAGCGACAGAAAGGTCGCTCGAGGCCACACTAGAAACATGCAGAACCACGACAACATCAGCACAACACAACAACAACAACAACAACAACAACAACAACAACAACAACAACAGCAGCACATACACACACGTACACACACACACACACATGGCGACAGCAACGACGACAACCGACCAAAGAAGTCGGTTAGAGAGGGTGGAAAGAAAGAAAAAGAAAACGAAAAGGAAAGGACAGGGAAGGGAGTCGGGACAGGGGGTTCCCGAGGGAATTTCGAGGGGCTGGGGCGAAATTCGGTCCCAGGACGAAAAACGGGGCTGAATGATACCAAACACGAGGGGGGTAGACGCAGTGGCGGGTCGGGACCCAATTTTGGGTTCCGACATATATTAGCATACGGGGTTTCAGCGGGCTCTCCCGCTCTAACGGTTGGGCGGAGCGACGCCCGCTGGACATCGTTGAACTCGCCTTGGAAAGGCGATTCAAACGAGGGGTGTTTTCCCTTCCTTAACGGCAGCGGGTAGAGGGGCACTAAAATCACGACTGTTAAAGACCGTTAAAGAGAGTGTCGGCAAAAGTGGGGGCGCATTTTCGGCTGTCCCGGGCTAACGGGGCGACGGATGGAGACCCGCCGGGCATCGTTGAAGATGTCTCGACGCGACGAATGCAATGAGGGGCATTATGCCTACCTTTGAGTTGGGGTTAAATTTTCGGTCGGTCTGTACCCACTTGCAGTCGGTATGCCAAATTGGGGGGGCACATTATCGGTCATAAGAGGCTAACGCGAAGGCGGACAAAGACCCGCCGGATATCGTTGTGCTCGCCAGGAGCAGACAAATAAAATGAGGGGTCGCATGAGCACGTTTAGGGTCTGTGGTCAAATACGGAGTTGGTACAAACTGAAGGAATTTTATGTTGAATTTTCGTGGTGCATTATAGAACAGGGAAGTAAGCTATATGGCAGCGGGAGGACTGGTCTGATCGAGACCCGCCTGGCCTCGTCAGATGCCTAACTGGATACACTACTTAGAAACACGCATACTTTCGATCAGTGATCCGATGGTCACCAGAAAAACCGGTTGTTAGGGTGCGGGTTAGGCCATTTTGGGCATCAACGGATGCTATAAAGATAAAAGCTCTGATACGGTGGGGGCGGGAAAATAGACATACCGAGACACGAAGATCAGGCAGCACACACATATCTACATATATACATAATTATATATCCATATATGCCTACGTCAGGTCCACTCGGGACCATGGTCACCAACCAAACCTAGCGTAAGTGTTGGCTGTTGATTGAATGTTCACCTATTTGTCCCCAGGATATCTCGTGAAATCCTCCAGCGATTTGCGATGTCTGGGGCTCGTTCGAGAGCCCTGAAAATTCTCTACCGAAAAGTACTCGGTGCATTTCCGGTAAATCTGAACCGTTGGACGGTTACGGGCCGATAAACAGGCCCGAGGTCCGTTATTTCCGAATAATCGGAAACTACCGTAACCCATTTGTTTCAGCTTACTTTTGTGACCATTAGGCTATAGTTCGCTCGAACCAGGTAAAATTGATAGTCCTGGTTTCGATTACTTCCCGACCCCTTAAATTATCAAAGGCCTCCTATTCCCGGACGGTCAGAAATTTGAACTTTCAGTGGAGAAACCTGGGCTGTTGGTCGAGTTCCGTTCGGATGCTCTGTCCTAGCCAGTGAAATACTATCCTACATTTTTTATCTTTTTTAAATCTAATCAGATGAGCGAGGCCAGCTCTCTCTGGGCTCAGTGGCGCCTTATCCAGTTACACAATCATAAAACAGGTCATGCAATAACGAGTTATACCAATGATAAAAGCATAGCAACGGCGAAAATACAAGCATAATATAACAATACGAAACACAGTTGTCGGCACCCATGGCACCCGGTCACACCACATGAAAACCTGGTTCCCGTAAACTTCTATCCAGTCCGATTTGAGGCTAGTTTAAGCAGACTTAACGTCGGAATCGTGTGA
>JASANE010020770.1:0-46269 GCA_030248225.1 Trileptium ribeirensis | reverse complement strand
CTGATTAATCCGACTGCCGGTGTTAGTACCTCCCTAATGCAGCGGTTGTTTTCCCTTGTCTTACTTCTTATTAACTTTCTATCGCCTGACCACAAGAAATCAGGCTTGAGCTTCAATAAAATAACAACTATGCCTCCGACCTTCGGTAAATTGGTTTCGCCAGGGGAACGCTTAACCTGGTTGATTTCAACCCTCCACCCTTTCACACGCTGCTAGCAAAAATTCAGGGCGATCACAGCGAGGTTCAGCTAGGCCAAGTGTCAAGATGGACTGGTTCCCAATCGGACGGTTACTTGAATTTTGCCCCACTTAAGGTTTTCGAGAAAAGGAACCAAAACTACAACCAGAAAAATATAGTCCAAAATCCGTCCAATCCTCAACTTGGAGGTACGTGCAAATGACCGAACCAAAACATCATTAACACCGATAACATTACAGTCTACTCAGAAGCATAACCAAATAAAATACACTGCTATAGATTGAATTTTATGGCAAGAACACTACACAATATCATAGTTCAACCGACAAATACTGACCGTTATCTCGATGTTTCGTTGGTTCGATTGTCCCTTTTAGCCGATGATCCCCTCGACCGTATGCAGTTTGGTTCGACTCGCGACGGTTACCCGACAAATTCCAGTTATCTCGGTTAGTGTAACGCGGAAATGTCGTACACCCGGCAACCGTTGAACAGAAACGTAACTGTCTAGAGCAACAATACGAGCGGCGATTATCCGCTAATATGAAGACCGACGCCGTCACAGTAAGTTAAATGTGTCCAACAAGAAATAGTCCACGTATCCGGCAGTTAGACGTCGAGCACTACGCGGTATATGGCGATAATGCAAATAAAATTGCCGTTAGTGATATGATTTGCAGCCCGCAGTTGAATTAATGCGAGTAAGATCGTATGCGAATATATATAGAACACAGTGTTACTGTTTATTTGGCCACGAATTAGGCAATTGCGAATCCAAACGATAATTTTCAGTTGCTACCGATTCTAAAACAGGCTTTAAGCATTTTATTGATAGTTATAGATACTCCAGAAACACGAGTCTTCCAAAATCAACGTATCCGCCGTATTCCACTACGACTCAAACTCACATGCTCCGGACCTTTAAACACTCGAGTACAACATTTTTACACAATACGAAATAAGACGTATTCAGTCCATAGCAAAACTCTCAGACTCACCTCGCAGGGTGAGTATACCTAATGCTGACATAGCGCTCGAAGATACGGCTAAGCCTGTGTACGTGGCGATGTTTTATAGTCGGTTAGCGGGGTTTGGGACAAAACAGCTAATGGTGTGCGAGGGGTCCGATATCTAATGAGTTAGTATTCTGTAGTTCCCCAAAAATTTATGGACGACTCACGGCGTAGCCCCCACTTTTATGTACTAGGACCAGTTCTGGCCCTAAGGGATCCCAGCTGCACCACTCTCAATACTCACTGTGGTGCCCGGACAACCCCGGCTTACACGATTCCCCGGTGGATCCTAGCCTAACCGAAGGGAACCGCTTAGCTTAGCGGGCTGTTCGGCGGGTTTACCAGGGTGTTCGGCCTGGCCCCCATGATGGCCCACGTGCCTAGAGGTATGGAGGTCCCCCTGAGGGAGGGTCATCCCCTAAGCCTGCTCACAGGTAATGAGGCTGACCCGTCTTTCCCTCATCTTCGATTATCGAGCCTTGTGCCCTATGTCGGGCCAGGATTTCCTAACGGTGAAGCCCAACTGTATAAAAATTTTAGTGGGCTTAAAGACTATTCCGTAGCCGTTGGGCTCGAGTACGCGGAGTTTGGCCGGATCCTCTTAGCTCAACTTAGAGTCGGACACGCTGAGCCTGCTCGGGCTATTATGTATAAGACGTTGGCGTTGAAGCTCCAGAACTCGCACCGAGACTTATTGCTAACGACGGACGGATGGGGCGCGGGTGCATGCAGAGTTTGGGGAGCGCGAGGGTAGGCGGGCCAACATTGAATTTTAGCAAAGCCCGAACAGATGCCTCGGCGGAGAGCGACGACATGGCAACAAGAAAACGGCACAACGGGAGCGAGCGTCGTTGGGGCTGCGTATTGAAGGAGGACAGGGATCTACGTTAACTAACACTGAACACCTTAGTGGGGTCATGCAATTCTTGCTACAGAGGGCCTGAATTCAAACCGATCTATTCCGCCTACTAAATTTCACACGCAAAACCTTTTTATTTCATGGATTTCCCCTTTTTGCAAAGAATTAAAACATAAGCGCACATTTACAAACCAAAATTCACCCACTCGGGTGCACGAAAACATTGTATTATTTACGTCAAAGGCGAGCCAGGACCCGAGCCCATGCGCGGGTTCCTGGGCCCAACGGATACTGTAACGACTAGCCCAAGTATGATAGGAATTTGGCACCCTCTTTAAATTTGTTCTCCCTACGCCCCCGTTGGCTGACGAAATAATGTCTCCTGAGCTCCATTTGGGCTCTTTTCGAAACGCGGAGCCCTCGACCCGAAATTTAGTATTAATGTCCTTGCCTACTATTTACTTCCACGTTAAGTATCCAAGACTTCTAACATCTTTAGCGCCGCCTTAAGCTTGATCTCGCATTTGTCTTTATTCAATTTTAGAAGCGCGGGCACAGTACTTACGGGAGCGCGAGGCATCCAACGGACGCCCCAACACCCGCAAGGGCTGTCCCCATTCCTAGGCCTAAGCGTGGAAGTTTTAAATCTCTGGGAGGTGCCTCGAGCGGAACTCTTCCACGCGTCCGCAGTCGAAGAGTCCACCCGAGATAACCAGAGCTCCCGGACTCAGCTCTCGAATTTTCCCTTTTTGGTTGGAAACTTTGACCGGCGACTTCCTAAGTGAATTTAAACCATGAACAATATAATCCTCAAACACCTACTCAACATTTTAGCGGCGCGCCATTAAAATTGCTGCGTAACATGGTATAACACAGAATAGTTCACCCCCTGGGCACAAACGATAAAAACAACCCAGGAGGTGGGGAACCAGTCGAGTGCGGGAGAAAATTCCCCAATTTCTGCAATTTAAACGCGATCCCGACTATAATTTGTTCAACGCTCAACCCACTTCTCCAGCGCGGGCGGAGCGCTTACGGGAGCACGAGGCATCCAACGGACACCCCAGCACCCGCAAGGGCTGCCCCTGATCCTAAGCTCGATCGAACATTCAAAAGCCTCGGAAAACCCCGGGCGAGCCTCTTCCGCACGGCTGCATGCCGAAGAGCCCACCCGGGCTAGGCGAAAAACACGAAAAACAAAGCAACGGGCAATTTAAAAGAAAAAGCTTGGCGACAACCGCCAACACAACCAAACTTTGCGGAAACAATGCTCGACTGGTCCCATTTCGTTAACGGGTCGCCGGCTTTTATACTATTTAGCTTCCCCTCTTTTTTTTGTTATAAGTTCGGCCCTTAACTTGGTGGGCAGCTGCAAATTCGTAATCAACATATACTAGCGCCGTAGCAGAACACATAAGCATATTATAAACGACAATATAAAACGACGAAATAAAGCTTGGCACAATGTAGAATAAACTGCCGCCGGTATAGCTGCCAAGATACAACACTGTCACGATATAAACATAGCGCAGCCCCTGGTCATTTACAGCTAGACAGACTTATTGGCACGCACGTCGGCCAGCAGCGTAAACAACCTAAACCTCGCGCTGGCCGGCGCACGACAAATTTTCAGGCAAAATATAGCGGCGCTCAGGGTGCCGTTTTCTCACAGGGATATCGGCACATTTTTGCCGATATCTCGAGAACGAATAACAGTAGGCGGCCGGGGGCAGGACCAGAATCATGCCCTGGCAGGCCGGCTACTGATGAAAATTTAATATTTGATGTAACTCCCACAAGAGGCCCGCTAGAGGCCAGTTTGCACGCCCAGAAATGAAAATTTTGGGGTCCCATTTAAGTTTGGAGGATCCTGAGCGGACCCGCGGGGGTGGGCGGCCCCGGTTTTCAGGTAAACGGTTAGGGTGAGACCCGTTAAGTGTCCCGGGCCCCAAAAATCTGGGAGTTTGGATTATTTTAGGTACCCTTTTGGGCTTAGAAAATGGGAGGCTTAAGCGCCTGTTCGGGGGTCCCTAAGTATTTAGGGGATCCAAATTTTTAGACCCGCCGGGACGATTTGACACCCCAGCAGAGTCCTTAAGAGGGCTCAGTCACCCCCATTCCCATAAAATTTGTGGGTAGCCCAAAAATCAAATTCTCGCGTCGCACCCTAAAATGGCGCCTTAGAAATTCTGTATCCTAAAATAGCCTGTTTTGATTTTCTCCGACCAAGGATTTTGATCACTTAACCCTGCTTGGGGCTCATCCGGATATTCCTCGACCTATTAAAATATATATAACGAGCACCAGTACACAGCAGCTATCGCGAGATACTGATTATTCGGCGTGTGCGCGGGGATCGGCCAAGGGCGACCAGTTTTCATGCAGCACCAAAAATCCCCGAAACATTCGTTGGTCCCCGGCCTCTCCGAACGCACACCCGTTCTTCGCAACAAATATAGCATTGTACAATATAAAACGCGAAACATTTTATAACCGCATACGTCATCAGTTCACTTCACAAGGATCGACCGGACACCCCTACTAGTAATCCTTTCTTGAGTATTTGGTGCCAGAATCATCCCGGGCACCTTCGGGCGGTGGAGTGTGACCTTACAAACACAGTAAACATGAAGTACAATAGTTTATTTTTTTATAACAATAGTCATAACATTACACAATGATCCTTTTATCAAAAGGCCACACTCCGCCGGCGTCCGGTCGTCCGTTTCCCATGTTCCCTACAAAATTTTCTACGTTTCGAGCGTTTCCCTATTTTCATGAGATTGGGCTGTTACAATATTACTATAATAAAAATATATATATATATATATATAAATATATAATAAATAAATATATAAATAATATAATAAATATATATATGATAATATAATTTATATACTAGTTTGTGGCTGAGCCATCTCGGGCTATACATAACCATTTCCTTCTTAAGTCAAAAAGCATTTTGTACAGTCTTGAAGAAACTTTTGCTCCACTGGCCGATTGAACCTGAATCACTCGGGCGCAAGTGTTGTGCGTACGCTAGCCACTACACTATTTAGGAGCTGTTCCTCGGTCGCTTAAGAAACCTCGCAAAGCGAGCGAATAAAACCCACATGCAAACACACAGAACGACAAACTCGGCAATCAGCTCGCCATGCAATGTGCGTTGTAGGAAATGAATCGATGTCATGTATCAATTAAACCTTTATCGCCTAGAGCTACAATGTGTATCGTGCAGTGTTTGAGAAACTCAAATGGTGCCGCGAATAAAACACTTACCGTATTTGTAAGAACGGCGTACACGAACCATTGAGCTATCTAGGAGCTGTTACTCGGTCTTTTAAGAAACCTTGTAAAGTGAGCGAATAACAACACAGATAGATGTAAACATAGGCGACGCGACATACGTAGTATTGCGACACGACGCGTTGTATTATGCACTATTGCAAATTAGCAGAGTTGACTACGAAAGGGTTAGCGAACGAAATGGGTTAGTGAACGAAACAGTTAAAAGATAACAATGTTCCGGCTCCGATAAACCTCGTTTTGTAGTTAGACTAGTAACTCGAACACCTTTGAGTGCGATATAAACTAAAAACCGAAACGCTTAGCGCAGACAGTAGGCCGATACATTCTTTTCCCGATTTAAACAGATGCGGTTGTAAGTTATTACAGACAAACTTTCGTGATAGGTATGAACAAATTAAATACTTATATATTTAATGCGTAATTTTTCTATGAGGCTATTAAGTCATCAAACCATGGATTATTACCTTTATATTTCCCAGCCCATGTTTGATGAAGAAAGCCGTCGCCTGAGATGAAACCCCACGGTATGATTGACAGTTCCTTTCGCAAACCACTAAGCCATCCAGAATATGTTTCTCCGTTCGTTGAGGAACTATCTCACACGCCACACCTCCAACTCATTTAGCAGAAGCGCAACACTTCATACTGTGCGTGGAACCATTAGTACCAGTGGACATAGAAGGGTTTAGGCGATTGTTTAGTATATATTATATATTCTTGAGTTTCAATTCAACTGGTTGGAGCTGGTTTTAAGTCAAAATTCTACTAAGCTCGTCACTGCAGCTCGAATGGTACATAAAAATATTCAAAGACCATATGGCTCAACGGTAGTTGACTAAAAGTGTTTTTACCTCAAAATTTGAGCTCAAAATCTGATCAAATTTTGATCAGAATTTGACGATAATTTTTAAAGGAAAATTGCGATATTTCAAAATTTGAGAACAAAATTTGAGCTCAAACTTTTTCAGGTAAATCATCTGATTCATGATTGGCTAGAGAAATATTCTTGAAAAATTTGAACAGTGTCCGCACGTTCAAACTTGCTGAAAATGCAAAAATATGCATTCAAATTTTGATCAAAATTTGAGCTCAAATTTTGATCAAAATTTGAGCAAAAATTTTGAGCGTGTGAACACGCCTTAAAGCTCTACGAAGCATCGCCTGGCCTGGAACGTTCCTAAAAATTATACAGGGTCACAACAGGCTTCATTGAAACAAGCCGACAAGTACTTACTGAGGCCCAATCACAATTTGTGTTTCAAAGTAACCTTTTTCAACTTCTGCTCATTTTATTAATTTCTGGCGACTTTTTTAAAGGAGTAGTCACGTTGGGTTCCACCGTATGCTGAATATTTAACTTTTATGCGTCCCAAGCTGCTAAATATAGTAACGCTTTGATATTTACATCGATGCTTTATTATGATAGATCAGCTATCGCAAAGAAGACCAAAACATAAGGAAATTTTATAATTATTTGCAATTAATTCCAACAAAAAAGCATTTTTATCTTTCTCCAAGAAAAGAAACCTTTAGGGTTGTTACACGCCACTCAAACAGTGCCATGACGGTTGGCTTATGTACCTCCGAACACAGGTTTTAATCCTTGGCGCCGGCTTGAGTTTACCGTGAAACATTGGACGATACACAAATGAATTCGGGCATGACAAGAAAAGGTTAAAAACGGCATTCATTTTGTTATTTATTTTGGTACGTGAGACTCCGTTGTGGTTTGTTTAATTTATTCAAAATATCCTTTTTACGCTATTATATGATCGTAATCGCGTTCTGTGTCCGTATTAATATATAGGTGCGCCAATTCGTTCAAGCGGATTTCAGTGGTAAATCTAATGATTTCAGTGGTAACTGATCTAAGACAGCTGCGTTGTTTCTTTCCTTCTCAGCGTCGAATACTGCAATACGTTGTAGTTGTGCCACGTTTCCAGATGGATTTGTAGACACTTGACGAAACGGACGCAAACGTTCGACACAATCCTCCTGAAATGATGTACCGATGTGAAGGGTCAAGTAACCATCACGGCCTGTTAAAAATTAGCAAACTTCTGTAGACGTTTCGTGATGTGGCGCTAAAGCTTGCTCCTACTGCGGTTTCAGAACTAATAACGACGCATGCCATGAAAAAGTGACCTTTTTTAGAAAGCGAATAACTGAAAACGTCATGATTTCCGTGTAAATGCTAGAGGCCGAGATATTTACGGCGACGGCCATATTTCTTTTCACCACGAGGCCCACCAGAAATTAGCCGGTGGATTCAATTGATGTTGCAGAAAGCAAAGCCGCACAGCATCAGATAAGCTAAAGCTATCTACCGCAGAACCAATGTCATCGGGTTGAATTAGCTGCTGTTTTTGTACTCACTTATTGTTCTTCATAATTTATCTTTAATTTAGACAAAACAGACGTTATAAGCGCATTTCGCACATACTGTTAGGTCGACGCTCAATATTCTGAGCACATATGCTGCGAAAACGGACACTTTTAGTGACCAGGGGGCAAGGGGGCATGTGCCCCCCCCCCCAGAAATTAGGCTAGGGCAAAAGGTTTATTATACCCCGCCCAAAATTTACACGTCTAATATTCGTTATAAATACTATATATATACAGTGGAATTTGTATATTATAGAAAAGTTGTATCACTATCTTTGCTTGCCCCCCCTGGACCCTTTGATAGCAACATGTGAGGGAATTGAATGTTTGTAAAAATTCATCAGCCTATTTCTACAACCAAAATCCAGGAATATTTTTGTGACCAAATTAGGGCCATGGCCCAGTGGCCCATTTAAATACGCCGGTCTAGGTAAAGTTACAAATATATTTTCGGAGCAACTCTCGTCGAGCTGAGTCGAATGATAAAAGTGTTGCCGCATCATTAAAATTGACCTATTTCGGGCTGAAGGGCAAACCTAAAAGACCAAAATTTCTGGATCCGATAGTGGACCATCCAGCTCTGTTAAACATTTCTTTCAATCTAGTCTGAATATCCATATCCATATTGATATGCCATTACAACATTCTCTTACTTTAACATTTCAAACTACTATATTTCAAACAGAAATGACCGAAGTTCACTATATTTATATGTGTATATGTATATTACTATTGTATTGTGCGTATTATATGTCGAAATGATAAACTATAAATTTAACCTATACAGTAATCTATCTTATTTTACTCTTGCAAAAAGGCACCGATATACATATAAAGTATGAAGGTCTCATTTTGACATACGGCCTCTTTCCGACTACAGTAATCCATCATTCACACATGCCATTATAATCTATGAGTTTGGTTCGTTCGTTGGTGTTTTCGTTTGGTTTTCGTTTCATTTACGTTTTCACCACCACCACCGCCAACCAGATATCACGACGACAAAAAGAGATATAGAGCCTGATAGCAAAGCGTTTGGGTTTAGTGCTTTCTTTGATATAAACACAGGCACCACAGCGCTAAGTCGTGAGCGAGCGTAATAGTAACCAGTAAGGTTCGGGGTTTTTTTAAGGCACTGCGACTATGTAAGTATATAATATTTAGTAGATGTTCAACGTGGATTTTAGTTAATGTTTATAGAAATAGATTTTTTTTCTAATGCATTTCATACCAGCATCACGTCTTTAAATAGATTTTAATCCACAATGTTCGACATCTCGACAATTAGTGATTCTTTTTGAAAAAACGCAGGTTTCATTTCAGCTTTTAAGGGCAAGCCTAGTTTCTAACAACAAAAATTTATGTCAATGATAACGGTGAAATGGAAATGCCTTGAGACTTAATCGAATCCTAAACTTATGGTAGGAATGGCCCGGTCCAGCAGTTAAATTTGCAGCGGCGGGATCTTTCCAATGCCCTGTATCAGGTTGGATACCTAATATTATGCTATACAAATATACGCGTGTTTAGTTCGAATTGTTTCAAGGGGACTTTCGTCAAGGATTGCAGTTATAGAGACTGGCTTTATCGGCAAATGCGGATTGCTACCACGGTTCTTCGGGCCCCTCGGTTTCCAGACGGTCGCCGGTCGGATCTGTCGTCTAGACGCTAGGTATTGCTGGCAGGATTCGTCGTTAGAGACTGGATTTATCGACAACTACGGATTGCTACCACGGTTCTTCGGGCCCTTCGGTTACCAGACGGTTGCTGGCCAGATCTGTCGTCCAGACACTCGGTATTGCTGGCTAGATTCATCGCTTATCCATTTATTTAGATCATATTCAAACTTTTAGATAGTAAACTGTCAAGGAAATCACAACGAATTGATTGCTTCTTTTATAGTTCTCCTAACTTTGCCGCACACTTTTCATGACTGTTTCTATTGTCTAAAGTTTATTTTTATATGATTTGACAGAACAACAACAACAACCAATCACACTTTATCATTAACCTGAACTGAACAGCGTTTTATTAATCATTATTGAGTAGCAATAATGTATTAATGTAGTGTCAGCATATATTATAACGTATTATTATGTTACGTAGATATATCATTATTATATATTGTAATGCTTTATGGCTACTATTGCTTGGGTTTTGTTTTTGAATTATTGTCGGTCGTTTTGTAGTGTAGAATCACGGAGCTTGTCATTGATCATCTATATAATGTATATATTGCAATATATAACAATACATAATCATTGTTGTATTGTGTATATATATATAGTTTTCAAAATGTCGCTGTCGTTTATAAATTATGTCACTCAGTGAGTTAAGTTTGTCGTTCTGTCTCTCATCTCTCAGGGGGTCGTTCATTTGAGGGCTAACAACAAAGCGAAGCGACTTTGTCAGGCCCGCAGCCAGATGGACTAAGCAAGGGGTGAGGGTGACCGGACTGGAGGTTTTTGAAAGCACTTCCAAATTTATTGGTTACATATATGAATAGCAAAATAAATGTGACAACTCAGCTATATCACAGAAGGGTCCCTATAGCTAGAGTAGGGGTTCAACTGATGGACCACCAAATAGTCCCCTCCCTCCAGAGTTACGCGTCTGGACATTGTATTTACAATAGAATTGATTGTATTTTCATTCAACCAACAACAGACAATATTGTGCTTAATTCTAAATATATTTATGGTAATAATAAAGTTTTGGAGCTTCAATTTCTAAAGTTTAAAACCATAGACACAATCGGTTGGAGTTGTCATTTGTAGGTATATAATTGTAATTGTCACTTTCAGTCTGTATTGATCCACTTGAAATTCGGATAATAGGTATTGTCATTAAAAAATCAATCATTTTTTGTTAATTTTTTGCTGATTTTAGCAGCTATCATTTCTTTTGATAAGACACAATCCTGATTTACTTACGTATTTTATCATATATTGTCATGTTTGTCAATAATAAAGGCTTTACAGTGTTATATATATTGTAGTATATTGGTTATATATATTTTTGTTTGTGGTCCATGTTCAAGCCATTCGTTTATCATTATCCGAATTACGTCGAGTCTGAGTTTCCTTTATAGTTGAGTTAAAGTACTGTAGTATTAAATAGCGGTATTATTTGGTGATGAAGATATCGTTGATCGAAAGGCTTTTAGTTAGCCGACAGTTAAGCTTCACATTGGCCGTATGCAATAACTTTGGCAAAAGACATTTTTGAATTGCTTTAAAGCCATGGATGACAAATATGATATGATATGATATTTGTAATCCACTCATTCCTACAAATGCATGCCCGATAAGTAATGAAAAATCTCAGACACCAAAGTATTCATTTGAAAGAGAAGTATTTATAGGTGAATTCAGCTGGGATATCGCTTGGCCGCGACAGCTTCGTACACTAGTCTAGTCACATATTTTACAACAAAAAGGGTTTATTATACAAGAAGGATAAAGCGACATCAAGTATAATAAACAATTACGCCAGTAAGGGAGCAAAACCGCTTACAACTGACAAAAAGAGAAATAATCGTTAAGTTGAATTAAAGGTTACGGTCAAACTGGAGAAAATTGTCTACAACAACAACAAACGGGTTTATTATACAAGAAGGATAAAGCGACATCAAGTATAATAAACAATTACGCCAGTCAGGGAGCAAAACCGCTTACAACTGACAAAAAGAGAAATAATCGTTAAATTGAATTCAAGGTTACGGTCAAACTGGAGAAAATTGTCTACAACAACAACAAACGGGTTTATTATACAAGAAGGATAAAGCGACATCAAGTATAATAAACAATTACGCCAGTAAGGGAGCAAAACCGCTTACAACTGACAAAAAGAGAAATAATCGTTAAATTGAATTAAAGGTTACGGTCAAACTGGAGAAAATTGTCTACAACAACAACAAACGGGTTTATTATACAAGAAGGATAAAGCGACATCAAGTATAATAAACAATTACGCCAGTAAGGGAGCAAAACCGCTTACAACTGACAAATAGAGAAATAATCGTTAAATTGAATTAAAGGTTACGGTCAAACTGGTGAAAATTGTCAAAATTTTGGTTTATCCGTTGGTCGAGATATTTCCAATGCTAACAAAACGTACGTCGTACGACAAACTCGGGTAGCCACAGGCGTCGCCAGAAAATTTCAACTGAGCTGACGCCCAAACATTGTGGGGTGTCAACTCAACATGTCATTTGACGATAGCAAGTTGAAAAAAATTTGTTCAGGTTGTATACTGGAGGCACGCCCCTCCTCAGTTCCCCCTATGGTGATGCCCTTGCGGCTAGCTGATCGCTTGACAATGTATATATGTACGCTGTTTCAGATGTGTAACATTATGCAGTAAAGGGTTAAACTTGGGGCAGTAATCAACGCCCTATTTCAACTGAAGTTCAAATACTAGCAAAGATTAGTGATACAACTTTGTCCCTGAGAGGCGGCTCCTGAACCCTGATCGGATTCACTCTGTGAATACCTGGAATACTTCACAAATCGACACAATGTCAATACCAAATTGATATTTCAAATCCAATTAAATCAATTATTCCCATTGGAGAAAAAAATTTGTATCAAATCCACAGCTATATAGAAGAAGAGAAAGATAACACATTATACTACTTCGCTGACTATTAGGCGATTAGAGTTAATTTTACACAAATTTTAAAATCAACCCAATTTGCACGGGTTTACGTTTTGTAATTTATTACGTTTACAAGTCTTTACGATTGTTGAGAAATCGCCGACAGAAAATTAACCTGAAAAATTCTTAAGAAACATAATGAAAAAGCTTTGAAATGAAATAACTGTGATATTTTTTCTGGAATTTCTATATTTTGCATTGGTCTCGCGTGCTTAAAAGCTATGATCCACTTCTCTTCAAGTTTGTTAATAAATTGAACAACATTTTTGTTCGTGTTTGATAAAAATTAATTTTGTCAGTTGCGCTAGCTTAGAGAAAATAGCACCTAAAGGCTACGTATCAAGGTATATATCACTCAATCATCAGATGATGCTCCAATGATTATTTCTTAGGAATATTATTAATTGTACAGCCAAAAACACTTAATAGTGCATCCAAAATAAAATATTTTAATGCATCTATACTCTTAATAATACATCCAAAATTGTAAGTGAAACATTCAGACAGATTTGTAGTACATTTAAAAATTGACAAATTTGTCCGTCATTTGTGGTACACAGCTGTATTTCTAGCGAAATAGTTCTGTATCCCATATCATATATATGTAATTTGAGGTCACAGTCAAGTCATAGCGTTTCTCAACGTTTGTTACTCTCACGCTGACAAGAGATAATAAATTCATTGTTCGCCAAAATTCTCACTGTTATCCGCCACATTTAATTCAAGTTCATTCGACTTTTCTTCGACGTTCAACTGTTCTCAATTCTGTTACCTATATTTCGTATTTATCAGTATGCCAAAGCACACAATCGGGTGGGAGCTTTTAAGAGACTTCAGTACGTATTCCGCGGCACAGGAATTTATAGCTACCCAGAATGTTCGTTGTCACATGGATAAAAGACTATCCGCCTCCCGAAAAATGACTTTTGTTTGCAAGAATAGTAAGCTATTTTCCTGCAATTTTAAACTCTGCTTGGAAATTCCGAATGATGGATCGAAGTTTACTGTGTATCAGGCTGGGACGCACGAGCATGGTGATCCAACGCAAGGAATGACGCCGGATGCTGAAAGCAAAGTTGAAGAAGGTCTCGCGATTGGGATGACAGCCACACAAATTAAACGTGCAGGGATCAAAATCATCTATGTCCTTGGAACGATATCAACTAATTCACCACAGCCCACAATATATAGTTTCTTTGGATGAGTACGTCAGCTTTATGGATTCTTGGCACGTTGTTCACAACCATTATGGGTTCTTTTTATGTAACTGTCGTGTTGGGCTCAAAAACAAAATATGTAAGCATAGTGTTGGAATTCAAATTTTATTTCACAATTACAAAGTGTGCGAAGCGGCTGAATCTTTGCCTATCGGACAGCGAAGGAGTCGTGGTCGCCCAAAGAAACTGGGAAACGCGTACAACAGGAACTGACATCACAAAGGTAACTACCTATTTACATACAATCATACATGTATACCACGTTATATATTTCTTTTTAACGCAGGCATGAGGCAAGTTTGGATGCACTATTAAGGCTACTAAATTTAAATATCGGGCGGTCTGTAAATTTATTTTGGATGTACTATTAAGCAATTTTGGATGTAACATTAATTCCTTTCCTATTTCTTAATATATATATACACTTCGAAATCAGGCAAATATAGTAATCAAATATAAATATACATTATATATCGATAAATTGCATTAACTTATTGTGTTAATTTATTGAACACATTGGTTGCACAGTTTTGTCTTATGATATATGTGTATATGTATGTATGTATAGACAAATACCCGAACTATTTTCGGTGGGAGTATCTGAAAAACTCGGCTTGGTACAGTTTCGGCGGGGTCTCTTGCATCGTTCGGGACTCCTGTTTTTGGGGTTTTAGTTTGTTAACCCAGACACGTCAAAATGAATAATTTCCTATCATTATTGTGTTTTATCTTAACGAAACAATATGCCTTTTAAAACAGCAGCAATATTGCTATTATTATTATTGTTGTTGTTTTTGTTACCCTGATTCGTGTCTTTGCTACTAAGATGTATCGATTTTGTATATAAATGATGATCGGTTTTGTGTCTGTATGTTAAATGTTTCGGCTAAAGTGTGTGTGTACCGCCCAGTCGGGTTTATTTTTCTTCTTTGACATCGCCGTTTTAGCTTTCGCCGACTCGGGTCACGGGCCGGTGCGTTATTTGGACCACCACAGTGTTCTGTCACTGGACATGATATGTCAGTGGCAAGAGTACCGGGTTTACCGACATTGATCAGTCGGCTCATTTATATATATTTGATTGACTGACGTTATTGCCGTCTTCACGTTAACTCCATGTTTGTGTGTGTTTCTGATATGTTGTCGTTTTTCAAATATCGATAAAAGTACATCAAACTTTTCACCACTAATTATCGTTACATGACGATGATACTAACAACAATAACAAACAAGCTACCCTGTCGGAAACACATACTATGTGTCAAGAACTTTTGTTTGAAAACGAAGACGTTTCTTCTTAAAAGAAGAATGTCACAGCAGTCATGTTGCTATTAAGAATAGGATTTATGCGCCTGGACTACATATAGTTATTTAAATATAAACTTTACGACGGTTCATGCATAATATATGGTTTTTGAAACATGTCAAATTATTTGACTTTAGCGTTTGCGAATATGCTATCTATGAAATAGCAAGAATGAATTCAGACCTGGTAAAGTTGATAATATAATTTTCGATGTCATCAATTCTCGGAATTCCTAAATGTTTTCATCTCAATTGTAGTCAACAAATCCGAGACGTTTGCTGCATGCCATTTTTGCCTGGCATGCAGACTCCAGCGGTCGGATCTGAAAATGCTTTTATGACTATAACAGATACGTGCAGTGCAGTGCAATTAAAGGTGTAATGCACACTCTGACAGAAGGTGAAATCAATGTCACAGCCTGACGGCTGTGACAAAAATTTTATTAACATTATTGCATACTAAGTTTGTTTTATGGACATATGTGTGTCTATGTGTGTAACAAACACTTATGAACATAGACGCTCTGAACTTATTAAGTGTACATCGCTGATGTGTATACGTATGGCGTGTTAAGTCTCCCGGGATTCTTACAGTACACACATATGTAGAACGCCATTATAGCATCTTTACCAATATCACTCGCAATACAATACGATGCAGTCTATACAAGTGGCACAGATTCCTTTCGAAATTTAGGGGGCAGTTAGGAAAGTCTAGTGGATGCGAAATTGTGTTACTAGACACTTTAAGGATACTTATGCCAAACAGTTTTGATTCCAGGTTACCTCATTTTTGAATATGTGTCCCGGTACCCCCAACGTACAACGTCTTGGTGTGTAGCATCTCACTACGATAGCATATATAGCGTAGCTGAACACGCTGCGATCGGGAACTGTGGTGTAATGTAGCGCTCTAGTCTTGCGAGCTAGACATCCGGGTTCGAATCCCGTCTGGTCCAATATATGATCACTCGTGGATCTTTTCAATTGGTGAACCCGACGTGATCCCCTGCACGGAGTTTCTTCTTTAACGAAGACAGTGGTAGTGTTAAACTGTGGAGCGATATAATTTTTTGCTGTGAGAGTATTGTTGCTACAGCAAAGTTTTTGTTTTTAAAACTCTTTGTAAACTGACTGTGCCGTCAGTCAATCGATAACTACGTCAGTGAATTTGTTGTCCGTCCCGTCATTAAATTTTGTTGTCTTATCTTCGGTGAAAAGTTTTAAAATTTAAATTATTGGCAGAACTTTACGCCAGCCAGGAATCGTCGCTTTGATATATAATATATGTATATACAGAAAATATATAATTATATAAATATATATATAATTATGTATGCAGATCCATATTATATTTGCATGTTGAATATAATATTTTTTTATATATATTTTTATATAATTTTACGCCATAATTGTTCTTAATATGTACATTTTTGTGGAGAATTTGGTAAATGACAAGAAGAAACAAGAGTATACTTCGTGCGGCGTTGTGGAAATTAAAAGTAGAAGATGGGTCTCTCTTTAAAATATTACGAATGATGTTGATGGTATGGCATTTATATGGTGAAAGCTGGGGTATTTATCACTAAAATTAGTTTTATATTATTATTATTTATATTTATGTTTTATTTATATTTATTATTTATATTAGTATAAATATTATTTATATTTATTTATATGTGTACCTACCGTCTATCTGTATCGTATATTTAAAATTATTATCATTATTAACACGACACTTTCTTCGTTTTTAATAGTCCAGTCAAAATTGTATAACTATTTGTAAAGTTGTATGTTAAACAGTTTATTAACAGTATATAGTAGGAATGAACGAATATAGAAAATATCCCGACTTATGTGTAATTAATAATAAAAAGAATTATAGTATATATATAATATAATATAATATAATATATAATATAATATATATATAATTGTATTTTTATAATTATCTGTGACATATTTATTTATTTATTTGGTACATCATGTATTATAAATATCACATATATCTTAGTAGCAGTGGTTGTTTAAAAGAATTTTTGGGAATTAATTATAGATGTAAAAATTTTTGATGACAAAGTATAGTAATAATCACCTATCGACGTTCTGAGTATGGATTGAATAACTGATAGCTCAGTTAAAAACAATGTGCAACACCTCATAGAGCTAGCAAGCAATGACGTATCACGTATAGGTTTGTATCGCCTGGCTGTCACTCACTGGATACCGTTGCTTGTTTTAGGAGTTGATCTTAGACGAGGGGCGTTGCACACGGGGGCACTGGATGGCATGTGCCTCCAGCTTCGCATTTGTACCGTCCTATGTCCGACAAATTTCCTTTTCAACGTGCTTTTGTCAAATCACCACTTTGATACCCACATTGAATACCAGTAGATACCCACATTGAATGAATGCCCCGAGTTGAAATTTTCTCGTGATGCCACTGTCATATGCTGAGGCTGATGGTAAATGATTTAAACTGTAAAATATAGAATGAACGATGATTGATTCAGTGATTGATCTACCAAAAGTAAATAAATAAAACTAAATAAATTACATACTAAATAAATTTGTTTTTGTTTTATTAAAAATCGCTTTATCTTTATATATATATATATATATATATTCACATTTTCTTCAGATCAAACAAATAACGTTATTTCTCACAAAATTTACCGCTAATCAAAACTGTTCATTTAGGTAAAGTTTAAATAAGTCCTATTTAAGTTTAAGTCCTAATAAGTTTAAATTATGTCAATGTAATTTATTGGTTTCAACAATTAGATCGAGACCAATAATAGTGAGATGATACAAGTGGTGTAATGTTTCACCACGAAGGCGTACAAATCGCACCTGTACACGAGTTGATCGAGGCTTGTGCTGTAGTAGTATCACGCTAGCCCCGGGTTCTAATCCCAGCTGGTCTAATGTATGATCTAACATGGATCTTTTCAGAGGAGGTATTTACTCCCTTTTTGATGTACCTTTGTTAAGGAAATAACATCTGCGTTACTTATATAAACCAACACGCCTGGGTCGGTGATTTTCCCACCGTCGTTAAAACTAAACATTATTTAGTGTATTTGAAAAACCAAACGAAAAGCAAAAACTTAACAGCATATATATTATTAATGCCTTGCCATATAATTAACAACCATAAGATATGATAAGGGATGAAGGGTAATTCATTTTGGCGTCGTGATTTAGGCAAAAATAGTAGAAGCCACAACTGTTTGACTATTTGTATTTACTATAAAATACAATTACGGGTTATCCATATGTTATATATACAAAGCTGTTGGTTTGATACAAAATTGAAGCATTGTCGCGAATACATTGCACTAAACCATGGCCAACGGTGATTGGGAAAACCTGTATGGTATATATATACTGACTGCTGCTTGCAATTATATATTTCTTTTCATTTTTTCTACAATTTTTGTTACGCTTAGTAATCAAAGTCATAGCATTATTTTGTATTATCGGTTGACTATTTGTATTTACTATAAAATACAATTACGGGTTATCCATATGTTATATATACAAAGCTGTTGGTTTGATACAAAATTGAAGCATTGTCGCGAATACATTGCACTAAACCATGGCCAACGGTGATTGGGAAAACCTGTATGGTATATATATATACTGACTGCTGCTTGCAATTATATATTTCTTTTCATTTTTTCTACAATTTTTGTTACGCTTAGTAATCAAAGTCATAGCATTATTTTGTATTATCGGTTGACTATTTGTATTTACTATAAAATACAATTACGGGTTATCCATATGTTATATATACAAAGCTGTTGGTTTGATACAAAATTGAAGCATTGTCGCGAATACATTGCACTAAACCATGGCCAACGGTGATTGGGAAAACCTGTATGGTATATATATATACTGACTGCTGCTTGCAATTATATATTTCTTTTCATTTTTTCTACAATTTTTGTTACGCTTAGTAATCAAAGTCATAGCATTATTTTGTATTATCGGTTGACTATTTGTATTTACTATAAAATACAATTACGGGTTATCCATATGTTATATATACAAAGCTGTTGGTTTGATACAAAATTGAAGCATTGTCGCGAATACATTGCACTAAACCATGGCCAACGGTGATTGGGAAAACCTGTATGGTATATATATACTGACTGCTGCTTGCAATTATATATTTCTTTTCATTTTTTCTACAATTTTTGTTACGCTTAGTAATCAAAGTCAAAGCATTATTTTGTATTATCGGTTGACTATTTGTATTTACTATAAAATACAATTACGGGTTATCCATATGTTATATATACAAAGCTGTTGGTTTGATACAAAATTGAAGCATTGTCGCGAATACATTGCACTAAACCATGGCCAACGGTGATTGGGAAAACCTGTATGGTATATATATATACTGACTGCTGCTTGCAATTATATATTTCTTTTCATTTTTTCTACAATTTTTGTTACGCTTAGTAATCAAAGTCATAGCATTATTTTGTATTATCGGTTGACTATTTGTATTTACTATAAAATACAATTACGGGTTATCCATATGTTATATATACAAAGCTGTTGGTTTGATACAAAATTGAAGCATTGTCGCGAATACATTGCACTAAACCATGGCCAACGGTGATTGGGAAAACCTGTATGGTATATATATACTGACTGCTGCTTGCAATTATATATTTCTTTTCATTTTTTCTACAATTTTTGTTACGCTTAGTAATCAAAGTCATAGCATTATTTTGTATTATCGGTTGACTATTTGTATTTACTATAAAATACAATTACGGGTTATCCATATGTTATATATACAAAGCTGTTGGTTTGATACAAAATTGAAGCATTGTCGCGAATACATTGCACTAAACCATGGCCAACGGTGATTGGGAAAACCTGTATGGTATATATATATACTGACTGCTGCTTGCAATTATATATTTCTTTTCATTTTTTCTACAATTTTTGTTACGCTTAGTAATCAAAGTCATAGCATTATTTTGTATTATCGGTTGACTATTTGTATTTACTATAAAATACAATTACGGGTTATCCATATGTTATATATACAAAGCTGTTGGTTTGATACAAAATTGAAGCATTGTCGCGAATACATTGCACTAAACCATGGCCAACGGTGATTGGGAAAACCTGTATGGTATATATATACTGACTGCTGCTTGCAATTATATATTTCTTTTCATTTTTTCTACAATTTTTGTTACGCTTAGTAATCAAAGTCATAGCATTATTTTGTATTATCGGTTGACTATTTGTATTTACTATAAAATACAATTACGGGTTATCCATATGTTATATATACAAAGCTGTTGGTTTGATACAAAATTGAAGCATTGTCGCGAATACATTGCACTAAACCATGGCCAACGGTGATTGGGAAAACCTGTATGGTATATATATACTGACTGCTGCTTGCAATTATATATTTCTTTTGCATTTTTTCTACAATTTTTGTTACGCTTAGTAATCAAAGTCATAGCATTATTTTGTATTATCGGACAACCAGTCCGTTGATAGAACACTAGATGCAGCGCTGAATATAGAGGATTCTACATAATTTAGGTCTTGCGCAACTTTTTTTTTACAATTATAGAAATGGGTTGTAGTAAACGGAGGTTTATCAAATAGCGGCTAACTGTGCGCGAAAATTGTCATTTGTCGATCTGTGTCACCTATAAGTCATCAAAAAAATGACGGAATCGTATCAGTTTTTGTATTCAATGCATGACCTTACTACTTTGCCTCAACTCAGTTTTTTCGGGAGCAACTGTTGTGGAATGATGAGCCAAAGTTGAAACATAGCCTCAAAGCCAAAAAGCAAAATTTTGACAACCCCTTTCGTGCTTGTTGAAAGTTAACACTACGCTTATATAAAGACTGACGAATTTAATTCGTTAAATACGTTAATTTCATTGCTTTAACTATTTTCATGTTTGGATATGCCGTTCACTCAATGAAATGCTGCATGGTCAAACAACTTCGGCAATAAATATATATTGTCAATTTTGGTATATATCAATCAATGTGCTTGCACGCAAATGACGATACGACAGATATATACGTTTTCGTGTTTGCTAAATTCGAATGCAGACGTGTATCGAATGCGGCAAGTGGTAGGTGCCTACAAAGTGTAATAACCTGAAACTTTAAAAGTTTTCGTCTTTTTGGTCATCGGAGGAAGAAATAAACGATCATATTGCTTAGATTTATCTAAAATTTTCCCCTCACATTACACTTACTCTACTATCTGCTGCTGCATTGTTATGTTTCTCTGACTTATTAACGGAATCACGAAGCTTATGATTTGGAATTTCACTACTCACTGACTAAGTAGCCAAACTTGCTATGTTCCTCATTCACAGCGCAAGTATAACTTGGGATATATTATTTCAAATGCTATCAAAATATGTATATATATATATATCTAATGTCGCTGAGTTGTATGAAGCGATTTATTTTATTAGTCTGAATTTTTTTGTCAAATTCTACTTAGTAATCGTCGTTATCAACATGACCTAAATAACATTATGTGCATTGGTATATAATTATATACTATATATAAAATGCTTATATATACATATATATATATATATATATTATATTGCATGGATGACCTATCAGTTTTTGAAGTAAGCGCCAAAATGATGCCTTTCATTTACGTTTAATGGTATATAGTTTTGGGAAGCAAGGGACAGATTTAGCAAGCAAAGAAAAAGCTTCATCGTCCCATGTGCTAAAAGCTGGTTTCTTTACTATAAAGAGATAACATTTATTTATTTATTTACTTATTCATGTTTATGTATTATTTGTTTATATTTATTAATTTATATATTATTTATTTAATTATATATTTATTCATTTATATATTAATAAATATATTCATTTTTGATATCCATGTAATAATTTGTCATCTACAACATTAAATCTGAAATGATGTAATAATAACAAGGTATATTGGTTGGTAGGCAGAGTCAGAAATGAGGCAAAGTTTGACATGGCCATGTTTATCAGAGATAAACTAGTAGGTATTAAAACGCCTTAGCCAGGTCCGCTGGAACGGGGCACCGCCACTATCTCAAATTTTGGTTGGTTCTGATCCTACTATGCAACAGGTCACAATTTTAGGATTACCCCTCACAGATGACAAATTAACAGCCGATCTGAATTTGAAACCTCCAAAGCAAAACGACTTTAAAGTTTAACCATTTCAGTTCCCCGTGTTATGGTCGTTGTAAATCTTTTTTTATGTTTCAGTTTTTATGTTTAATAATTGTTCGGATGTTGTGCCCATCAATAAGGAAGGATCAACATGCGAACCACGTAACTATCGGTCAGTTTCAATCTTATCGAACTCTTTCAAGCTTATGGAATCGATAGTTAATGAACAATTATTAAATTACATTTAATCAAACAATTTAATAGCAAAAAGCCAGCACGGTTTTCTTGCAAAGCGTTCTACTTGTACACAGCTTTTGGAATGTTTCGATGCCTGGTCCATTTCACTGGATATGGGAAATTTAGTTGATATTGTTTATATCGATTTTGCCTAAGCTTTTGATACAGTATCGCACAAGAAATTATTGCACAAACTTTCATTGTTCGGCATTACAAGCCATCTCAAAAAATGGATCGAATCTGTCTTAAACAACAGGCGGTTTCGTGTAAAAGTAAATGAAACTTGCTCTAAATATTATCCAGTAACTTCAGGTGTGCCGCAAGGCAGTGTACTTGGTCCTTCGCTGTTTCTGTTGTATATAAATGATATCAATAATATGTTATGCCCAATGTAAATTGCAAAACTTTTGCTGATGATGTTAAACTTTATGTTCATTACTCTCCCAATGGTACCGATCAACAACAATGCCTCCAAAACACGCTGACTTCAATTGAGCAATGGGCACAAAAATGGCAACTTTCAGTATCTGCTCTCAAATGCAACCGTTGCGACTTGGAAATCCAGTTGCCGAAACAAATTACATTTTATGTGACGAACTTTTACCAATTGTTAAGCAATTGCAGAATAAAAGTTCTCGCAAATTATTCTTTAGCTAATATATTAGCTTAAGTACTGAGTTAATTGGTGCACTTTTGGATGTCTGCATTACCGCGGTCGGTCAGTGAGCAACACTTCAGCAGGAGGACCGTGTTCTGTTGCTCCGTTATTCAGCAGGAGGACCGTGTTCTATTCCACCGTTATGCAAGTGTGTTTACATAGCCTCTAATCTCTTTTTTATGGTCGTGATGTGCCATATTGTAGTGAAATGAAAAGAATGAGTGCTGTGCTATGTAAATAAGATAAGTAACACAGTCCATTGCAAAAAATATCAATGTTATACGTAGACTTGCCTAATGCCTAAATCTTATTTTAGATTGCGCCGAAAGCGCATAGCGTGGGGTCCTTGCCGTCGATGCGAGGACAAGGGTTCGACATTAGCACTTAAGTTCATAACTGCCTTCGACAAATCCATCGTATACTTCGCCGAGTTGAGAGCACCGCTTTAAATCTCAATTCACAAGCGTCGATGGGCTAGCCGAATCTTACATTATATCACGCAGACTACCTTCGGACATTATATTTACGGAATGACGTGCGAAAAAGAAGGCAATATTAAAAACAACAAATATTTTTTACAGTCGTGTATAGCAAAATTGTTACCTGTCAAGAGAACACATCGTATGTCATAATGTGTGCTTTTTGTGTCATAATGTGTGTAATAATGCGTTATATTAAGCGAATGATTTTGGCGTGCTTCGAAAAGAAACAGTTTATATGGTCTGTCTGTATGTAAGTTCTCTATACCATCGCCTAAACGAAAGCCGGCTATTGGTTCACAATGATGACAACGACTTACGGCTTGATTACAGATGATAGCCAAAATTATTCCGTTCTTCTGAATGAACCCTCATCAAAGTTGTCTAATAATTTCTTTGAATTTGGGAATTTCGGACGATTGGAACCTTCAATATCACCTTCGCAAAAAACTCACATTGATAATGCTAATTAATTCGCCAGGCTACTATGCCGCAAAGTTTTCCACGCCCGAGCGGCACCAGGTCCACTAGTTATATTGTATTACTACAAGTAGTAGGTAGTAATTATAGGCATATCTATTTATAGCAATTTTTAGATTCAATCGTAAAAGGTCATTGATATACATACCATGTATTGCATGTAAATCTAAAAAATATTTGTTAATATAATGTTTCATAAAAAATGCATATGCCGATAGGTGGAAAAATTTATATCATAGCCACCCCCTTTCAAAAATTCTAAAAATTCATAAAAGTGGCAATTGGATATTTCCTCTCTGAAATGTATTACTCGTGTTTGATTCATATCCCTTAGGTCGCTAGGAAGAAGATTCCGCGACATTGGCCCCAAAGATCATTGGAATATGTCAACCAAGTAATGTCGCTATCACATTTGTTAAAAATTGACAAGCCAGAAAAAGTGTGATGGCATTTCACTTGAACGCTTCCAGCGAAAATGGGCATCCTCGACTTGTGCTACAACCAAAGACCATTACGCTTTAATATTGAGTCTTTGGAGTCGTTGAAAATAGGATCTATTCAATGGGAAAAACTTATTGTGCCTAGGTTCTTGTCAAACGCTTTGACATATAGTTTTGCAGTGCGGACTGTTGATCCATAGAACAAATTACCAAGCTATGTTGGTTCGGAAAGCTTGGCAGAAAGCACGCCACTTGACAAGTTATCGCATAGCATTGAATAAAGTTGACTTAAGTCAATTTTTACAATATAGTAGAAATCTCTCATGTCAAAATTTTTTATTTACTCCCTTCACTATTTATCTTTAGTATTTTCTTATTTCGCGTATTGATGTCACCGATAACTTCTTAATCCTGTAGTTTACTGAATTTTACTGAAACATCGATCAGTTTTCCAGTAGCACATCATTTATAATTACCTACGACCTGAGTAAGCGGTTGCGATAAAAATCAACATATATACAGTATTTGTTATCGTTTCGTTATAGAATGGATATTTATTGCTGAACTAAACTTATATTTATTACCATATTTCATAGCACATACAATGAAAATTTAAAAATTCTATATTAATCGTGTGCTTATCGAAAAATTACTCGATTGCACATTTTTGACTATATTGAATACATAAAAATAAACATGTAAGTTCTTGATGTTTGTCAAGCATTGGATCCTCTATATTCGTAGAATTACATAGTTGTATACCGGTTTTTATGTCATTTGCTTAATATTTTGAGCAATATTCACATTGTGCACTATATATATATATGATGTGTACATGGGTGCGGTGCAGATGAGGGGAGATCAGAGGGACTCCTTACTCCCCATTCCTTAGTTTTTAGTTTAGATGTGAAGCCTTAGCGCCCACTGTTTGGTCTTATCAGTGATGTCAGTTAAAACTAGCCGTAGGTAAGTACTGTTGTTCCCCAATGTTCGTGATTGATCTGCGCCCCTAAATTATTATATGTATGAAATAGCTGCTCATTTTTATATTAAGTTGTTATTGTAGAGTTTAAATGCCGAAATGAATAATTCTTCCGTGAACAAAGCCGAAGGATCCAGTTCTGGTGTCATATCAAATCGCAAGCAGTGACAATTCCGTGAATCTTAGTACTAATATACACAAGGGAGGATGGTTATAATAGTCAGCAGAGCCATACGTGTGTAATAGATGAAAAATCGTGTCTGTATAAATTTTAAAACTTTTCTATATATACCGCTCGTCTGTATGTGTTTGATGGTACAGCTGCATGTACTTATCTGTTTGATAAATCAGTTTTCGTATTGAATGTTTATTTATTTACATGCAAATAAATTGCTTTCGTTGATATTGTTGAAAAGTTAGGGCTTCCTGTACTATTAATCCTCTCGTATATTCATAAAAATTAATTATTCTATGATAACAGTGAAGTAGCACGGGCGGTACTGGAATTTTGAAGAAGTGGTATAATTCAAATATATATAGCGATTAGACATGCGTTTTATTAACACATTATTGGTACACTTTAGTTTCATCAAACACAATGATCAAGTCAGGAACAACTTCTGTGATTTTTAACTGCAATTATTGATATTTCGATTATTACACTTACAGTATAACTATTGCTATCTTCTTATTTTTACAAGGATACTACAACGCTTCTCTTTCCCAGAATAAAACGTCAGTTACGTTGACTAGTTACTTACAGCGAATCATTTTTAGTTTAATGCATAAGCTCCCAGCTGCGGAATGATTTAGCGAGCCTTATTTTGTAACCTTATCAGTACGTAACTAACGAGTACCAACAACATACGTATTGCTTCCGGAAGCGCTTTCCAAGGATCGCCCATTTCGTTGCCGCGGGCCTCATGACCGATGCCGAACGGGTAGTCTATGAGGTAATATAAAAGGTTGTTTTTAGAAGTATATAAATGCAGAACCACATCTATTGTCCGATCGCCAGCCGCCGTAACCTACTTTTAGTTAATTATAATCTGAAAATGGCACAGAAACAAATCAAACAATAAAATACGAAGGACCAGAAATGACAGTTTTCACAAGTCTTGTTCCGTAAACAAAAAGCCGGGATCAGGTATTGAGTCCTCAGGTATCTCTCCGAGCCGATGTCAGCAGGAAGCGCTGTCGTGAAAATGATTAGTTGGCTCGGTATAGTCAGCGCCATCGAAAAGACTACAGATGATCCTGTTTAGTGAAAACTTTTTGCTTCTTTTTGTAACCGCTATTGAAATTTGGTCATCTGGTCTTAGTGGCCAATTGTTTATTGAGCACTGTCGTCGAAATAACTAGATTGTCTTCTTCACAGCGCTGTTTAAACAATGGATTTTCCAGTTTCTTTAACTGAGCGCTATTTATAACAACGTGTTCATGTGTATTCGTCCGAAATACTAAATAGCTTTTGGGATCAGTGCTACGCTAAAGATCGTGGCACGGGATCTGATCAATTTCACATTATCTCTAACCGGGAAACCTCTTGTTAAAGACGCCTGGCTGAGCTGCACGGAGGTAGGCGATGAAACTGGGTCAATCTCTTTTTTATTAGCCTGAGCGGTGAATTCTAATAGGTAAATATTACGAGGCTAAATTCAAGAGAATAGTTTAAACTGAATAATGCTGAATTTCCAAGTCTGCAATTTGCGGGCGTCACGGGCTTGAAAACATCCCTGGTCCCGCACGTACTGGCCTAGTGGCGGTGAACAAACGATCCATGTTTGCGCGTACCAAAGTGTTTCCGGAACCTATTCGCCCTCATAAGACAACTTTTCAGGCAAGGCATGAAGCTAGTGACGTGTAATCTTTCAAGTGTTGTATTCCTTAAATGTAAGGCAGAATAGGCAATCACAAGCTTAACACAGTGAGAATAACTTTTCAGCTTGTTCGATTAGGAGCAGAGTAAACCTTAATATTCAGATGGAATTTTAGAAAAATTTAATATAGCCGGTTATTAGGAAGCTTCTCAGATTTCGTTGCATTCGTTGTCGAATTTCTAGTTTAATTCCGTGGTAAATAGTGTTCTAATGTACAATTTATCATTATATTGCTCTTTCCATAACTCTAAAACTATAGTTATTTATTTAATATTCTGATGCGATAAATCAATCAAAAGGAATACCGATTAAAAGTTTGCTGAAAACAAATGTGTTTGCACTATCGAAACAGTGCAGCTCGTTTCTCTAAACTGAATTACTTGAGTGTAATATGTTGAGAAAATGACAGCAATCTGTCGCTCAGAACACGTCTGTGCTGTTTTAGTTTCTGTCCATGACGTTCCGACACACATCCCAAGTTTGGAATCAATCGTTTACTTATAAATGTATCAACAAGAGTTTAGTAAAGTTTTTAAATGGCTCTAGAAATGAGTTGCCTGGTTTATTTAACCGTTTACCTCATGTAGTTGTTCTACTGCTACTAATTGCATTTGTGAGCTGAGTTGGTCGTGGTATTGTTGCGTTGGGAGGAGCCTTAACGACCCGAGCTCCAACGTCCTCATGGCCGAGTGGTACCGCTCTAATCTAGACGCAGCTAGTCCGAGTCATTGGGCCCGCGATAGTTTGAGCAACGCTGGTCCAACTGCAAACTAATTAAAGGGTTCATAACGCCCCTTTCCCTCTGTTGTTTTCGCTGGATATTTCCTTCAACTTTGTTCCAAGCTATATTTTCATTCTCGACGAAACTGGTGTACTGTCGTTGGGGTTTCAGTCGAACAAAACGCAATCGATCCATTGGGTTCTGCCTATCGAATGGTGTCAACGCATTGTCGAGCAACTGCTCTACGAAGACCGAACATTATCACCGCCGATGGCGTCGCACGTTGTCAACCAGATCAACAGCTTCAAAGCCAAGTTCCGCGAAATCCATACCTTCAATTGGCTCTCTGTCCCACTCGTATGATTTCTCTTTGACATAATTCACTTTTTGTAAAATTGTGAGTTTAGAAGTCGTGCTATACCAAGTGTTGAATGCTGTGGCCTGGTCAAGTTTGGATACATAAAATGGACCTCTGGAGCGTTAACAATACCGACTAAAAGTGGTGTAGCATAAAATATAGTTTCTGAAATTCGTTTCCACGAAAATCCCGGTCTGCGAAACATAAAACGAAAGTAGCTTTAGCTTTAAGCGTTTTCCTCGAAATTGAAATTGTCACTTGTGTCTGTTACTTCTAACCGAACTAAATAGCTCTACAACTGCGGTACATTTCTCCTAGGCAAGCTCTATTTCCGATGCCATTGAAGCTGGGAGTTTAGCGGTGCGCTAAGGGAGATAGTTCCAATAGCGCCTCTGCAAGCTCCATGAGTTTTCACTCTAGGCACTCACCGTCGTTTTTATTAACTCACAATCGGGAATGCCACCCAGTTGCGACGACTATTCGGCGATATATTTCTAAATGCAGACAACGCCGGAGTACTCATTCGATAATTCGGAACGCTTTTGCTGCGGTTAAAACAGATTCATGACTTTGTTTTCGAGTCTTGAAGCGTTTAGTCAATGGCTACTTCGATTTGTCAGACGAGATTACCGTCAGTTAACAAACAGTTTCATTGTCAGATAGTGACACGAATGCTGCAATGCAGTCAGTCAATTGTATTGTGTTTTAGGCGTATACGCAAGTAGCAACCTGCGCGACGTACTCCTACTTCGTATTTTGCCTCATCGGGCGCCAATTCCTTGATCCAAACGCGAAAATCCCGGGTCACCAAATCGATTTTTATATCCCGGTTTTCACAATGCTACAATTTATATTTTTCGTCGGATGGCTGAAGGTGAGTCATCACTCAACTGTCAACTATAATGCGTCGTTCACATTAAGCTGTGTCCACCTACTGCACACGGTTACGCAGCAAACTGCAGTGTTCGTTACACTGCGGTTGGCGCTACATTGTGACTTCTATTTTAGCGGTCGCTGCAACCTTCGTGCAACAGTTTTGAAGACGCCTGTAGTGAGCATTGCGATTGAAGTTACACGACTTGTAACAACGATGTTTGAAATTGTACGCCCTGTGTAACGTCAACAGCCGTTGCCGCACGATGGTGTAGGGAGGAACATATAATATTTTTGCACTGCGCCTGCAACTGATACCCTAGTAGCAGCACTCAGTGTTCAAAGCGTAGTGAAACGTAGTGGAGATTGTGTGTTGCAGGGGTGAACGCTTTTAAATTCTGTCTCTGTGTGTGTTTGTGTGTGGGATCGGCCATATCTCGGGAACGACAACCGATTTTCAATGTCTTAAGCTCATTAGAGCCGGTATAGTCGTTTACCGTGCACGAGCTGGCATAGTGGTTTACCGTTACCTGAGCGTTTTTGATTTGAGATCTGGTTCCGGGGCCAGAGGTCAAAATGAGGGTATTTTATACAATTTTAGTACCCTTCACGAAAGCAAAGTTATTTTTATCTGAACTTTAAATTTTTCTTTGGTTGGTTTTATTTCGTAGTAAAAATGATAAATGCCGATGCCACATTTTTGTTTTCGGTTAAAGCTCTGGTTCTGGAGATATCGGGTTTGAGGTACATCACTCTCGTGGTACCGCGACTCAAAATTCGAGAATTGTTCTGACGTCCTGTTTGGCTGAAAAGTTTCATTTGGGAGTTTTAGGACATACCAACCTCATTGCCGGTGTTTGTTTTGTGTTAACTTGTATGGTATTGTGTGATATTTACATAACGAAGCATTGTGAATTTCATTTGAAGCCAGTATGATTTGATTTGTGTTGGCCAAACAAGGTGACTGTTCCGCCTTCCTGCGATAATTTCAGGTCGGTCAATGCATCCGTTCGGTGAATCCGATGACGACTTTGAGCTAAACGCTTTGCTGGACCGCCATTTGAAAGTCGGCCTGGCATCAGTTGACGGACCCGAGCGAAAGCTGCCGAAGCTAACAAGTATAGCTTTTCGATTTAGTTCTGCTTGATTATCTGTTCCAAGGACAACTAGATCTTGACAAGTTACCGAGGACTAACATTTGAGCCTCCTTTGAGCTAATGCCAGAAATTTCAAAACTACAAAATTTCTGAAATTTTGATGTTTTATGAAAATTACAATAAGTCGGATTTTAATTTCGGCTTAATTGTGCAATCTTCTGGAGGCATTGTAGCGATATCGTGTATACTGATGGAAATTCGTGAACGAAAGTAGTTACCGCTAAACGTTCGATTAAGTAGGAACCAGCTTAGAGCAGGTAATACCAAGCGTTGGCTTTACCTAAGCGACAGTCTGCGCCGTATATTCGGGCCACAGTATAGCCTTGGCGATTAGGATTGGTGTGCCATATCATAGTGCCGTTTTGATGAAACAGCGGCAAACAGGGCCACTTGATCCTCGGTTCAGTTTAGTTGCTGCCAAAAAGGTCTGGGTTTACTAATGACAACGGTTTGGTTAAAAACAATTGCGAAAAGTCGGACAGCATCCGCATAAAGTGCTTTTAGGAACCTAATTATTCAAACGATATCTCATTAAAACAATAGTTTGAAAGCATTTCATAGCTCTGGGAATCTGATAGTCAAACCATTAAGCGCCTGGGTCGGCAAATTCCCAACTATAGGCCGTTATTTGAATACTGTTGGAAACACAAACAGAAAAAAGGCTTAATTCCAAATGCCTGGCTTTTTAATAAAAATAACAGCTGCTGGATATAGTTCATAAGCAAAAATTTCGTGCGCGGAATGAATAGCCAGGCTTGGTTCTTGCGTTGCGAAGACTGCGGCGGACCTAAAGCATTGACAAGTTCCAAAATGGTCATTTTTATAACCGAATAATTTCGAATATAACATCTGCCGGTTACATTCCGCTCTTTCTTCGGTCAACGCAAGGACAACGTTGCAATTTTTTCAATTGGCAATAATTTTGGTCTCGCCGTATAGCGCCAAAGAGTAGTTTTGGCAATACTCAGATGGTTGGAGCATAACGTCGCTGCCGCTATTACAACCATTAGACAATTATATTTGCTGTCAATTCAACAAGTGTCGAGTGATTTAGTGGACCATAAATTTTTTCAGAAGACACGTTTTTCGACTCAGGTCAACAGCCTGTTCTGCCGCATACCAAGGCCTCGTCACGGATCAAGGAATCGATCCCGAAAGTTCGTTCCGGAGTGCGAATGAAGGAAGAAGATCAAATGATTGTCTATACGGTAAGCGTGAAAGGGGTTTTACTATGTGCCAACAACGAACTGGAATAAAAATGCAACGCAGTGCATTAACTCACTTGACTACGTAGCGTGTTCGTGCTGAGAGGAGCAGCACCGCCCTCATAGCTCGATGGTTATCGAACAAGACTCTAAGACAAACAGCTCAGGCTCAACTCACGGTCCCAACGAACTGGAATAAAAATGCAACGCAGTGCATTAACTCACTTGACTACGTAGCGTGTTCGTGCTGTGAGGACACTCCGAGCAACATTGTCTTCATAGGTCGATGGTTATCGAACCCGACTCTAAGACAAACGGCGCAATTCACGGTGCAACGCTAGTCCAAATACAAACTCAGCTTAAGTTAAGCAGCGTTCGTTTTTGCGTATCTGCTTTTAACGAACTCAAATTTTATAGCTCGAATTACTCTATGGACGTTTCATCTTGATACATCGTAATACTTGATACGCAATATTTGTGCTGCGAAACGTTGTGCCCACCTAACCCGTTGTGGGCGTGTAGCGTACTTATGGTCCCGATCACATTCTGAAAATTTTAAGGATTGAAGCAGGAGCTGGGGCACATAGCTAGTTCCCTTGTTCGCTGGGACAAATGACTGGAAAGCTAACTCTGAAGAACCTTTTCGGCTGCAATTACGTTGCTTAAGGCTTTTTCCGGCACAATTCCTCATCATCGGGATGACTGGCATTACAACAAGTTGTCCATCTACTGCGTTTTATGTTAATATTTTAGCCTAATTTGTTAGCTTCACAGCCATGAATTTATCGAAACAACAACCAATAAGACATACTGGATAGAAACGGACTAAGGCTACCTACAAACATATTCAGTGGTTTTACGTAAACTGGACAAAACACACAAAGAATCCCATTAAATTTTAGATTTTCTTGACCGTTTGTTTGTACGACAGTTAGGATACATCCCTACTTTATTCATTATAACACTTCTTAGCCATGCTCCATAAAGCTTCTTAAATTACCACAGCTATATATCTGCGCTGATGTCTTTTCAATCACAGAGTACGGAAAAACGTGCGTGAAGGCGTGTTCACACACTCAAACTTTTTGCTCCAACATTGATCAAGATTTGAAAGCATCCTGTTTGCATTTGTGCTAAGTTTGAACGTAGAAACACTGTTTCAACTTTTCAAGGATATTCCTGTGGTCAATAATCGGCGAGATATATTACATGAAACGGTTTGAGCTCAGATTTTGACCTTAAATAACGAAATATAGCAATTTTGCTTTAAACATCACCGTAAAATTTTGATCAAAATTTGAATGCAAAATTCGAGCAAAAAGTTTGAGCGTGTGAACACGTCTTAAGGTTATTGAAACGTCTCATGATACAGCTAAAATAAATCTGAATTTGCGATATCTGTTTTTTGAAAAACTTTAAATTCCCGTCCTACGATTTATGACCTAGTTTTAATAAGATTGATGTGGACAAAAACTTATTTGACCAAAGTTTGTACACTCAGGATACCGCGCATTTACCGTCAAAGACAGCTCGTTTTGGAAAAATGAGAAACATTAAAAAGAGTTTCTGTCCAACCGCTGAAATCTCAACTTCCACCAGCCTCAGCAACGATATAATGACACTTTCATCTCTTTCGACACAAAGTGCGGGGTCTTTTGGAACCAGCAGTTCGGGATCCGTTGGTCCTCAGCTGACCCGTTCGGCCTCGTCCTCGGTGGAAACCCAACAGCACAGCCTACGTCCGCCGCGGTGTTCTGTCGCCAATCTCCTGCGAACAATCGAGTCTCGCCTTCAGCCGACAAAATCAGCTGCGCAATCAAGCGACGACTGGGACTCGATCCGCAATTTGGCAATATAGCCGCTTTGTTGTTGGGCTGTTTTGTGACGACAATCCAGAATTAACCCAAATTGGATCAGTTTGATTGTTCCTTCTAATTTCAAAAACTCTGATTATCATTCTCTAGTATTCAGCGTTAATAATATAATTCATTACTAATCATTGTACTGTTCTGTACTATCATACTTAATCATTTGTACTATTCAGCGTTGACATATAGTCAGTTGTATATAGGAATTGATATTTGCAGCTGAATAAAACTAAAGTAGCGATAAGTATAAGCTGCGGCTGTCGAGCTGCCGTGAGATCTATTGCTTGGGTCCACAGTTATTGGGCATAGCGCCATACTCGCTAAGAAGGAAATTGCTCACTCGTTCCTCATTCATTCACTGATTAAATCTATCCTGATGTGACATCTGTAAGCCAAGTGCCGGTAGGTAATAAAATTATTTGATGGCGGAGTCTAATACAAATGTTTGATAGTTATGAAACATACCTAAAAATTCCTTATATATTCGAAGAATGTTTAGTGCATCATTTTACAACAGTGCTAAGGTTCAAATGCGGTCGACCGACTGATGAACTACACCCGTATCCAATCCAGCAAATGAATGTGTGGTCAAGCGATAGTTTGAATTTTGGTTGCACATTTTGTTCAAAGAGAAAAGCTTTCCCTGACTTGATTTATTAAAATACTTCCGCTGTTCTATGAACGCCTAAATCACTATGGAACATCTTTTTTACCTCGACGACGACTAAGTTTCGCTTACATCCATCAGCTATGACTTAATAGCGGAGCAATTTCTATGTCGGAAGCTGAGAATGACTTGATGAACCTGTTTGAAGTGGCCCCCTTTCTAAAATACAAATGGCCAAAAATTTCTCCCAAGACAATTGTATTATATCTGGCAGCGGAAAACCAGACATTTTCAGTCACTGTTTAGCAAGAGTTTATATAAACCTCGCTCATACCCACCATGTGCTTATCGTTTTTCGAAAAGCACAGAGAGTTCCGTCCAAACGTTCGGTTGGCTTATCAACTAAACTCTTAATTTCTTTTGAGGTATAATAAATTATGTGATAAAACTCTGTGGTAAGCTCGATAACGTTGGATTCGTAGTCGATACGCCAAACAACTTAATGGGCGCCAGGACATACCTCCGGAGAGTTCTTACCCTTCACCAATTTTTGTGTGGGCGAATTACGCTGAAAAACGAGTACAGCAACGGAGTTGATGAGTATAATCTAGGGTCAGTGTGTTCCTACAAATGTTATTAGTGAATTCTTGCCATTGGTCACTGTTTTCGATCGATTTTGCTGAAAAATTGCTGTTGTGAAAACTAAGTGCTCGCAGGAATCGTTGGGTCCAATCTAACTATAATTAGTCGGGAAAACAGCAACAAAATATGCAGCAAATGGTAAAGTGCACCTTAGAGCACCAAAAATGTACAATCGGGCGGAAATAGATATGTCCGGAAGACCGGAAGCAAACATTGTAAAATTTGTTAGCGCAATTAACAGACGGCCGAAGGTTTCTTTTCCCTTAACCCAATAATTCAAAAGACATACGTACGAATGGTGCTACTATGAGCGTACTACTCTAGGCGAATGACATTGGTTCCGAATTGCCAGATTGAAAGCAAAGTTATTCTCCAAAATTCGACCTGCATTTCCGAAACTGGCATTGATACTCATCGTGTTGATTCAACAATTATGATGCCATGCAATATTGCATGCATTGTGTAAATTGTATTCAACATATTGCCAAAGACCAAATGTATGACCTGATTCTGGTCCGAAACATCACATTTTACCCTATTCTCTGCCCCACCCAACTAATAGTTGCTGTGTGCCATTTGCGTTTTTTGCTTTATGAAGCTTCTTTTTCAAACCGGCGCCTCATCAGAGCCTGTCACAAGTCCAAATTTGACGGTTTATGTGTTTCCATGAAAGGTGTTTAAATGCTGACGTGTTTTGAGTTAATTAACAGACAACTACGTTTGTTTGGCTCACTCCTAAGCTTAATCAGACCAAATACAGAAGCAATCCGCCAATCGGTATCTCAATTATAGCTGTGAAGCAATGTATTCTTTTTTCAATGTAAAATAATCGTTGCAAATTAGCTAAAATCTTTGTCAAAAGTAATTACATAACTAGTTTGGCCCATGTCAACTTTAGGGTCCGGAGTGTAATGCATGCCATGCCGTTATCGATATACAATGCCTAAGCCTTAGTCTTAGCCGGGCTAAGTCCATAATACGACCCATGTACTAAACCTAAGCCTAAGTCGGGGGGCTGCCGCCCCAGAACCCCCGCTCTAAGCAGGTCTTTTTTGTAACGTCATAACGTTCGGCTCCTAAAGTTGCCATGGGCCACTAGTTTTAGATTAATTTATGGATTTTGTTTAATATCTTTTCTCAACGGTAGTGGGGCAGATAGCGTACGTTCTCCAATTTTGCCTACCTACTGGTAATTTTGCCCAATCTGTAGGTAGTTTTCACCTGTGAGTAATTTCGATAGCCCACGAGATATTATTTTGTTACTTGGAGGCAGGCTTTCACGCTGGACCTATGCAAGCAAATTGCAAAACGTGAATTTTAAATGTGACAAGTTGAGCGCATGTCACCGTTCGATTATCCGGTTCACCTCTGGTTTTTTTGCTAATTTTCGAATTATGTTTTATGCATGTCCTCAGGGGCGTAACCGACATGGTTGTCACGGCGTAACCGGCATGGTAACAACCAGGTTTGTTAATCAGTTTTACAATTTCGTTGCCCATTCATAGGATTCATGCCAAGCTGATGACCTACTTCTTAGCTCGCCGTGAGTATCGTAGCCCTTTCCCACCCAAAATGTTTCGACCCAACATTTTGCAGATAGATAAACATGCTCCTACTTAGATCTAGATTTTATTTAAGTCATCGGCGCTTGGCAACGTTTTTGGTATCCGATTCTTTCCGATAGCATTTCGATTTGAAACTGTGTCGCAAAATTTTCGTCATCATAAATGGCAATCGCTCAACTTTGAAAAATTGAGCCTGCGTTTGCACAACTGGCGGAGAATTCTCTGATTTCCGACATGTTATAAAGGTTTGTGAAAGGCCTGGTAATTATTAATGATCCTGGTGCATAATTTAAATTAAGAGATTCAAGTATCCGGAACCACCGATTTAGACGCGTGGACTCCTGGTATCAGTAGTGCACCCAGCTGAGGTCCGGGACCTCAGACTGTGTCAAGAAATATTTTTGCTTTAGGTCCCCTTTGCTAAAAAAGTTGTTTTCGCCAACTCTCGAAATGTGGCTGTGTCCGTTAGTCGGATCTCACGAAAGCAGCGGTGACTTTATGACGAATTTTAGGCATAAGCTCCTCCCATGACATCGAAACTCTCCCTAGATAAAGTCCTGGGCGCGGATCTGCATACTCTAATGTGATACAACAAGGCTTGATCAACTATTGCTTTTATTTGGAGTTGTTGACGCAAGAGATACTCGAACACGCAATATCAGAGACTCTGTGGTGCTGTGAACAATCTTCACGCGTGTGCTAATGACTAACCTATTGATGATACGATTTCATCACTAATCAGTTGATGTATATTTTCTACGGTATATTATTTGTCGATATACGTATCGTAATTGAGTTAATTGCATTGTGTCAACAGCATGCGGTTGTCATTCTGAGACCTTTGTTTAAATGACTAGATTTAGAATGTTTTCGTTGCGAAAATGTTCTTGAGATTTTTTAACTAAACAGAGAATTACTTGGAGTTCCAAAACAAATTTATTAAAAATAGTGTCAAATAGTGTCTTTCTTTTGTTAATGCGGCTAAATTTTTAGTCTGAGACATTAGTGTTTCATTGCAAAATGTAACCAGTGAAGAATATCCTACAAATACTTGTCGCGGAAATAACTTGGATTAATGCAGAGTCCATGTCTGTGCATCTGTTTGCTGCAGAGTAAGCAGCATTTGCCGGATTTTCCTTCGAAATGGTTTACGAATTTGATTATACAGCACAATGAAATAGCTGCCCTGACATTTTTCCATTTACAAAGTCTAATCATAAACAATTTGAACACAAGCGGTAATACATGGAAACTTGATTCATATTGGATCCCGTAATGTTGGTAGTCATGTATATATTGATAACGGTTTCACTCCTGCACAAATATATTCCAATAGTTCCGGTCTGTTTGACTTAGTGTCAATAATAAAATATTAAGCGCCTAAGTCGGCCTTTTCCGAAAAAATTGCACTTTAGTGGTGATTGAGAAATATAAGAGGCACAACTAGAAGCCATATCTTCGCGGCTTTCTTGATTCATCTTGGCCAAGCGTAGTAAACATTTCAATTAGAGGCACAACTAGAAGCCATATCTTCGCGGCTTTCTTGATTCATCTTGGCCAAGCGTAGTAAACATTTCAATTAGAGGCACAACTAGAAGCCATATCTTCGCGGCTTTCTTGATTCATCTTGGCCAAGCGTAGTAAACATTTCAATTAGAGGCACAACTAGAAGCCATATCTTCGCGGCTTTCTTGATTCATCGTGGCCAAGCGTAATAAACATTTCAATTAGAGGCACAACTAGAAGCCATATCTTCGCGGCTTTCTTGATTCATCCTTGGCCAAGCGTAGTAAACATTTCAATTAGAGGCACAACTAGAAGCCATATCTTCGCGGCTTTCTTGATTCATCCTTGGCCAAGCGTAGTAAACATTTCAATTAGAGGCACAACTAGAAGCCATATCTTCGCGGCTTTCTTGATTCATCTCGGCCAAGCGTAGTAAACATTTCAATTAGAGGCACAACTAGAAGCCATATCTTCGCGGCTTTCTTGATTAATCTCGGCCAAGCGTAGAAAACATGTCAATTAGAGGCACAACTAGAAGCCATATCGTCGCGGCTTTCTTGATTCATCTTGGCCAAGCGTAGTAAACATTTCAATTAGAGGCACAACTAGAAGCCATATCTTCGCGGCTTTCTTGATTCATCCTTGGCCAAGCGTCCATAAACATTTTCAATTAGAGGCACAACTAGAAGCCATATCTTCGCGGCTTTCTTGATTCATCCTTGGCCAAGCGTAGTAAACATTTTCAATAAAGGCACAACTAGAAGCCATATCTTCGCGGCTTTCTTGATTCATCTTGGCCAAGCGTAGTAAACATTTCAATTAGAGGCACAACTAGAAGCCATTCTTTTTGCCGCTTTCTTGATTCATCCTTGGTCACAAGCGTAGTAAACATTTCATATTAGAGGCACAACTAGTATAAAGCCATATCTTCGCGGCTTTCTTGATTCATCTTGGCAAGAGCATAAAACATTTCAAACTTAGAGGCACAACTAGAAGCCATATCTTCGGCGGCTTTCTTGATTCATCTTGGCCAAGCGTCATAAACATTACGATAAAGGGCGCAACTAGAAGCCATATCTTCGCGGCTTTCTTGATTCATCATGGCCAACTCCTGGACGTTAATTAGAGGCACAAATTCGAAGCCATATCTTCGCGGCTTTCTTCTAGTTATCATCTTGGCCAAGCGTAGTAAACGCTTCAATTAGAGGCACAACTAGAAGCCATATCTTCGCGGCTTTCTTGATTCATCTTGGCCAAGCGTCATCAACGTTTACGATAGAGGCACAACTAGAAGCCATATCTTCGCGGCTTTCTTGATTCATCCTTGGCCAAGCGTAGTAAACATTTCAATTAGAGGCACAACTAGAAGCCATATCTTCGCCGCCACTCTGATTCATCTTGGCCAAGCGTAGTAAACATTTCAATTAGAGGCACAACTAGAAGCCCTATCTTCGCGGCTTTCTTGATTCATCTTGGCCAAGCGTAGTAAACATTTCAATTAGAGGCACAACTAAAAGCCATATGTTCGCGGCTTTACTTCGATTCATCTTTGGCCAAGCATCATAAACATTTCAATTAGAGGCACAACTGGAAGCCATATCTTCGCGGCTTTCTTGATTCATCTTTTGGCCAAGCATAGTAAGACATTTTCAATTAGAGGCACAACTAGAAGCCATATCTTCGCGGCTTTCTTGATTCATCTTGGCCGAGCGTAGTAAACATTTCAATTAGAGGCACAACTAGAAGCCATATCTTCGCGGCTTTCTTTGGTTCATCCTGGCCAAGCGTAGTAAACATTTCAATTAGAGGCACAACTAGAAGCCATATCTTCGCGGCTTTCTTGATTCATCTTGGCCAAGCGTAGTAAACATTTCAATTAGAGGCACAACTAGAAGCCATATCTTCGCGGCTTTCTTGATTCATCTTGGCCAAGCGTAGTAAACATTTCAATTAGAGGCACAACTAGAAGCCATATCTTCGCGGCTTTCTTGATTCATCTTGGCCAAGCGTAGTAAACATTTCAATTAGAGGCACAACTAGAAGCCATATCTTCGCGGCTTTCTTGATTCATCTTGGCCAAGCGTAGTAAACATTTCAATTAGAGGCACAACTAGAAGCCATATCTTCGCGGCTTTCTTGATTCATCTTGGCCAAGCGTAGTAAACATTTCAATTAGAGGCACAACTAGAAGCCATATCTTCGCGGCTTTCTTGATTCATCCTTGGCCAAGCGTAGTAAACATTTCAATTAGAGGCACAACTAGAAGCCATATCTTCGCGGCTTTCTTGATTGATCTTGGCCAAGCTTTTTGGCTTTCTTTTTCTGCGTAGTAAACATTTCAATTAGAGGCACAACTAGAAGCCATATCTTCGCGGCTTTCTTGATTCATCTTGGCCAAGCGTAGTAAACATTTCATTTGCCGTCCTGCTGTCCGGCTTTCTTGATCTCTGCCAGCGTAGAACGTTGATTAGAGGCACAACTAGAAGCCATATCTTCGCGGCTTTCTTGATTCATCTTGGCCAAGCGTAGTAAACATTTCAATTAGAGGCACAACTAGAAGCCATATCTTCGCGGCTTTCTTGATTCATCCTTGGCCAAGCGTAGTAAACATTTCAATTAGAGGCACAACTAGAAGCCATATCTTCGCGGCTTTCTTGATTCATCCTTGGCCAAGCGTAGTAAACATTTCAATTAGAGGCACAACTAGAAGCCATATCTTCGCGGCTTTCTTGATTCATCTTGGCCAAGCGTAGTAAACATTTCAATTAGAGGCACAACTAGAAGCCATATCTTCGCGGCTTTCTTGATTCATCTTGGCCAAGCGTAGTAAACATTTCAATTAGAGGCACAACTAGAAGCCATATCTTCGCGGCTTTCTTGATTCATCTTGGCCAAGCGTAGTAAACATTTCAATTAGAGGCACAACTAGAAGCCATATCTTCGCGGCTTTCTTGATTCATCTTGGCCAAGCGTAGTAAACATTTCAATTAGAGGCACAACTAGAAGCCATATCTTCGCGGCTTTCTTGATTCATCCTTGGCCAAGCGTAGTAAACATTTCAATTAGAGGCACAACTAGAAGCCATATCTTCGGCGGCTTTCTTGATTCATCCTTGGCCAAGCGTAGTAAACATTTCAATTAGAGGCACAACTAGAAGCCATATCTTCGCGGCTTTCTTGATTCATCCTTGGCCAAGCGTGTAAACATTTTCAATTAGAGGGCAAGAAGCCATATTGTTGGGCGAGGAGGAGAGGCCATATCTTCGCGGCTTAATTGATTCATCCTTGGCCAAGCGTAGTAAACATTTCAATTAGAGGCACAACTAAAAGCCATATCTTCGCGGCTTTCTTGATTCATCTTGGCCAAGCGTAGTAAACATTTCAATTAGAGGCACAACTAGAAGCCATATCTTCGCGGCTTTCTGGACATTAGTGTACTAAACGCCCAACGGTAGTTGAGAATTAGGACAGTTTTACAAAATGACAAACAAACAATAAAATTCAAAATAATTCAATGGTCAAAAAGATATATAATTTGTGTACCGAGAAATTGCATTTACCGTGTTAAATTGCCTATTCCTGTTCTAAAAAGAACATACAACCATACTCTTATTTTAGAATACTAGTGAAGCAAGCTTGCGAGCCAGAATTCGAGTGGTGAGAACAATCCCCCGAAGTAGAAGTGTGAAACATATTTGCCACACAATATTTTTGACACTCGCAATGAGCTTGTCGGCCCAGAAAACCCCATATGCGACACTAAAAGCAACAAAAACACACATTTAGGTGCATTTCCCACGACTTTTCACCAAATATGAAATTTGGCGCCAACTATAAGCTTATAGACTCCAGATTGGGAAGCAGTTGAAAAACTTGTTATATATCATCGGAAAGCCCTGGTGAAGAAGCTACATGGAATAGGCCTATTAGTTTGCGGATACCTCGTGTACTTATTGAGAAAAGTCGCAAAAACTGGAGGGGGTGCCCGAAAAATGGGCCATAATGACGCCATTTTGCCCCATAACTTTTCTCACGGCAAAAAATTCAAAAATCGCGCTCCGTCACTACACCATCGAATGAGCTATCGTTCAATGCGGTTGATGCGGTTCGAATGGTTCAATGCGTTTGATGCGGTTTGACTGAGCTGTCGTGCATCAAAATCCGCCCGACCGTTATCGAGATCCAGGTGCGACAGACACACACAGACACACAGACACGACCTCCTCAAGCCCCCCTCCAGAGCCAAGATTGAAAATTCTCGTTCCACTCGAATTCAATTACAAATATTATTCCTACCTAGGAGTAAAAACACTTTAACACGTCAAAAATAATTCAATAATAATGGTCGAAAAGTGATCACCAAAAGATATATAATTTGTGTACCGCGAAATTAAAAATTTAAGATAGTTTTTAAAGCCCCCCTTTCGAGCTCATTTCTCCATTTTCTGTTATACAAACGGTACTTAGTTTTTGTGCTTTCTCATGTCCAATCTTAGACATGTATTTTGTTGAAAATTATTTCATTTCAGCCGTCTATCGACTCAACTGTGTTAAATTTCTGCACAGATTCACATCTGCTGTATCTAATTTAATTAAGCGCTAACGGTATCGAGATAAATATTTTTTCGATGACAAAATCCTAAAATTGGTTTATTATAAATTGTTTCATCTCAAATTTAACCTATCAACTTCGCTGGGGTAATTTTGTCACCTGAGCTACATTTTAAAACTAATTTAATATTGATAAACCGCTTCGATAGTCAAAACATAAACAGGATTGTTGAGGTTGCTTTCATTTCGGCATGTGGATAATTGGATTGCAAAACTTATTTATTAACTCAGTGACGTGATCACATTAGCATGATCATGGTGACGGTAACTGCGCCACATTGTTGAAAAGACACATCCAAACGGTATCTGACAAAAACAAGACGTCTAATAGCAAGCCGCACACTGACTAAACTAGTTGTCATCTCGAAGCAACAAGGAGTATACTGTTTTTGCTTTGATATTGTTGTAAACCCACGAGCGGGAGTGATCTAACCTTCTTATGACTGAATTGATTTATCAATCGTAAATCGTTAGACAAACTCAATTCGGCACCAGGCATTGAACCAGGGAGCACGAAAGCAATAGGCCTAAACAAGCCTACGAACTGTTGCTCGGTTCGAATAACTACGCACGTGCAATCGGATATAAAATAACATATCGCAATATTCGCCGTTCCCCGTTTCATAGCAGTAACGATTAATGGCTTAGGTATCCTTCAGCAGTTTTCAGCAATGGGTCGGCGAATTCCCAGCTACCGTCAAAATTATACTTTAATGACAGATGAAAGAAAGAGGCAAAATGCAATCCAAAAATAAATTCTCGTCTTAACGCCTGGCTATTCCCAACTACTGTTGGGCCTTCAGTGCACTAAATTCCATAAAAATACGCCATATTTGTTCGAAAACCATAGCTCATCAGAATGGAAGCATAAACCGTTATGCTGTTTTGACGCAGATCTAGAAGTAGTCACTTACGTTGCGTCGTTTACTTCTTTTGGCTGTGTTCGATCTAAGTTTGAGATGCCGACGGTCCAAACTAATTTCTGCTCGTTTCTGCACTATAATCTTGTGGCGGCTAGTACAACGGCAAATTATTGTATAGCTTGCCATAAAAATTCTGTTTTCTTTTTGCTTGTTGATTTTCTTTGTTTCTCCTTTTTTTCAAATATCAGTAATGCATCATTCACAGAGAAGTGCGTGCACGAATTGCACATCGTAAGCTATTGTCGCTACCATGTTCTATGAAAACTATATTGCAATGGCGTTGTAGATATAAACATATTGTACCATCAATAGCGCAAGCAAAAAATATTGTTGCTACAATAACATTTGCTTCTACTGCACAACAGCGCAATCATCGTTTTATTGGAACGGCAAAGTCAGCTTTGTGTTATTGTAGCAACAATATAATTCTTGCAAACATTTTATAGTAACAACTTCTGCTTTTCTGTGTTGCCTGTTGCAAATTTAGCGGGTTACCAGTTGCAAAAATTGGGGTGAAAATGGTAAAAATAGTAGAAATTTGGTAAAAAATTTTGAACATTGACAAAAATTAGGAGAAATTGGAATTTCCGAAAAGTTTCGGAAAAATTTCCTCCTTTGAATCCCATCCCCCAGAGACCATCTACTCCCCATAAGACGACAAACCTTGGAAACCTATGATGTAGCTGATGCCAATACTTGTTGATAATCATACAGAATAGCTGAGCAACATCACCATTGTTCGCACGCCAGTGCAAAGCACGAGATTGACCAGTACAACCAGATTTACAACGAATTGAAATGATTTTGTAATATTTATACAGTTAAAGATCAAACATCACGTTTTCAGGACTTGGAAAATGTCATGACATCACTTGATATTTAGACAACGCCTGTCAAACGGAACAGGGAACTTAGCGATTGCGATCAGTCCGGAGCATGATACATATATCTACCGGAAAGCCGGCTTACCGCAAAGCTCTAACATATAATTCCAAAATTTAAAATTCAGATGTTTCGTGATAATTGTAGGGAGAAATATAGTTTTCATAGAATATGGTAGCAACAATAGCTTACGGTGTACAATTCGTGCACTCTGTGAATGATGCGTGACGTCCGACAATTTGTACAGTAGTCGGGAATTCAGGTGCTTAGTATGTAACTTGCTTAGTATGTAGCCTTCCAAATTATTAACTGCCGCAAGGTATACTATGCACCTAGTTCGACGAAGTCCCAACTACTTTAAAAATTGTTCAACTTTAACGATTATTGCAATAAAATCGAAAACAAACAAATCAGAGAAACCAGTATCTTCATGCATAGCCATGTAATAAACTGCCAGTATACTATACAGTCGAAATAATATTACAGTGCAGAATCGAGCACAAATTCGTTTAAACCTTCGGCGTCGAAGACTTCAGTTTGGACATAGTCGAAAGTAGTAAAAGGCACAACTAGGTGACTATATGTTTGCGGCAAAATAGCATAATGAGTTATGCTTGGTTAGTTCTGAGTATTTGGTACAAAAGCTGCGTGTTTTCCTCGAATTTAGTGCACTGAAGGCCCAACGATAGTAAACAATACAGGTTTGGCAATATTTTCCAGTTTAGTTTGTTAGCACAGCTTTGAGATACTCGTTTCTTGCTTATCAAATACCCTGAATTTCTTTCATGTTGTGACAGATTTCGATACTTCTTTAATGCCCGCAGAACCCAGCAATCCCTGAATACGCAACGACATTTAGTTCTTTTAGGGCGTTGACTGTCGTGGGTAATGGAAATCTCTTATCAATTCATGACAGTCAATATTTTTTTACGAAACGACTGATTATATTATAACCTCCGCTGCACTGAAAACTGGTATCAATAAGATATGAAATTTTGAACATTTATTGAAGAACAACGAATTGTTCAAAGCAAATGCTGTTATTAAATTAGAAATTTGATATCTCTTTCATCAAGTTACTTCTCAGATTTCTGCCAAAGGTTTTCCAATTTTTCGGCGCTAATTTTTTTAATTTTCGCATTTTTCAATCAATCTTTGTATATACTAAAATTTTTAATTAGGGTTTCGACAAAACAGTCAATCTTGCACAGTAGTCAACATTATGGTTGCTGAAAAACCAATTTTCTTGAAACACCAAAAGACTTCTGCCGTTACTGACCACGATTCTTAGGTTCTTTTGGTTTTGCCAAATGTTAAGCAACGAATAAAACTAAAAAATCTAGCTCCGTAATAGGCTTAAATTGCTTTCATTTGTAACACCGTTTGGTTTCTTATTTATTCTGTTATTTCACCGATATTAAGAATATATAAACCTGGCGCTTCGGAGTAAAACGCGTTTTTTATCTGAATTTTAAGAAATAGTGAAATCAGGCTTCTCAAGAACTAACATTTCTAAGCGGTCACAAAAACACTAATCCAAGCCTACTCATCATTCCGATAGACTTCAGTAAGTGTTGGTCTGGACAAAGCTTTCGTCAAACTTGTTCAAAAACCAGTAAAGCGGAGATTCTTATAAGTATTACCTGCGATTTCACGCCAGTACCTATCTAGACAAACGCTCGCGATCAATCACGCTATATGCGCGAGTTCTGCGAATAAACACAATACGTTCTGCTACACTTATTATTCGCTAAGCGGGCGCTAGTTAAGCCAATTACGTTAGAAGAGTTTTTCAGAACATGCTGGCTCGTCTGAGACAAAGGCGTCGCTATTAGCACTTTTCAATATTTTTACAAGGTTTCGATATTTCAGAGGTTTTAATGACTGAAAGCGAATTAGAACCAGGAGCAAAATTTAGGTGTATATAGACTGTAAATATTTAAATTAGCACAGAACACGCTGTATTTTTGCCTTTAAAAGTGCTGTGAGAAACTTACGATGAGCTTGAATGGGTAAGTCAGGCAGTATCTATTTATGATCTTAGTATTCTTTAGTTGCCTGAAGAGCAATA
>JASANE010020769.1:0-30880 GCA_030248225.1 Trileptium ribeirensis | reverse complement strand
TGATATGAATGGTATTGGCTGCTGAAATTCTAAAATATTGATCAGAATGATAATTGTGCTGCTTCGTCCGATATTTTCTTACATAATAATTTGTTAACAGAATTTTAAAAACTTCAGGTCTTTGCCGCCGCGGTAATTGAATATATAGTATGGAATATTGCGGTCAAGAATTTTTAATCAAATATTGCCTAAATCCTGCATAACTAATAAGCGTGAGAAACGGCGATGCCTCAATAGTTGAATGCTCATTTTTCAATATTATGTTTAAATTTTGTTTCTAAAATAGCAAAATTCTGTTGAGTCACTTTCACAACAGAAAACATTCGATGAAACAGTGTAATTTATAATAAATTCAGACTATCACATGTGAAATTTTTGCTCTCAGTGAAAGTTAACATGATCTCTGGCTAACTCAGCTTAAAACACGCGAAATCTTATCTATTACTGGCCAAACTAAATCTTTTTAAGCAATTTGAATTATGTTCATACGTCCAAATTCACCAAAAACGCAGGCTTAAGTAAAAAAATGCGATCAAATTTTGTGCAAAGTCTTACTAAATTACGTCCAAATTTTGAGCTCAAGTTTTTCAGCCGAAAATATAAATGTATGAATAGACTATTCGGCAATTCTTTATATATTTATTTATTTATTTTTAGTTTTCTATAAAATACTAATGAAATTATATGATTTCGGAACATTTTTTGTAGCTGTTATGACACAGTTTTTCTGGGTCCACTCATGGTATAAAAGTACAAATTTCAATCTATGTCTGCTATAGTATTTATTCAAAAATTTCTAACTTTTCTTATCCAATTTACATTATAAACTATATAAACTCTATGATTTGTTAGTAACAATAGTGCATGTTTCATACGGTTTTGGGTTTCCTCAACCTATTTATTCTCTTTTAATGTACAAATATCAATATTTTATTTTCTAATATTGTCCAGTGCTCAAATATAAATAACTAATAAATACATACGATGCAATTTCAGTACTTCAGTTTAACTTGTAGCGTTAGGTATATAAAATATATAAGTGTATTAATTTGTCCATAATTTTAGAACCAGTCCGTGTGGAACCGCCTGAGTTTACTCGAAAACTGAACAATTTAACTGTGATCGAAGGTTCCACATTGGAATACGAAGCTCATGTTACTGGAAATCCTACTCCTTCTATTTCATGGTATAAGGTACGATAAATTTTGAACAGATTTAACAGCGATTTAATACATTCCACGACTAAGGATTACAGCAGACATAAATAGCTGAGCTTTTGATAAGACGTTTCTTGTGTTCTCTCGGAAACTTACACTAGGTAGATCAGTGTCAATTGAGAAATATATTTCTGATAAAAATTGATAAAATTGCTAATGCAAGGAAAAGATAGCTGAGCTTTTGATAAGCCGTTTCTTGTGTTCTGTCGGAAGCTTACACTTCGTAGATCAGTGTCAATTGAGACACATCTTTCTGATAAAAATTGATAAAATTGCTAATGCAAGGAAAATATAGCTGAGCTTTTGATAAGTCGTTTCTTGTGTTCTCTCGGAAGCTTACACTTGGTAGATCAGTGTCAATTGAGAAATATATTTCTGATAAAAAATAGATAAAATTTCTAATGCATGGAAAAGATAGCTGAGCTTTTGATAAGCCGTTTCTTGTGTTCTCTCGGAAGCTTAAATTTGGTAGATCTGTGTCAATTGAGAAATATATTTCTGATATAAATTGATAATATTGCTAATGTAAGGAAAAGATAGCTGAGCTTTTGATAAGCCGTTTCTTGTGTTCTCTCGGAAGCTTACACTTGGTAGATCAGTGTCAATCAAGACACATATTTCTGATAAAAATTGATAAAATTGCTAATGTAAGGAAAAGATAGCTGAGCTTTTGATAAAGACGTTTCTTGTGTTCTCTCGGAAACTTACACTTGGTAGATCAGTGTCAATTGAGACACATATTTCTGATAAAAATTGATAAAATTGCTAATGTAAGGAAAAGATAGCTGAACTTTTGATAAGCCGTTCTCTGCGTTCTAAAGCTTACACTTGGTAGATCAGTGCCAATCTAGACCCATATCTCAGTAATAAAAATTAATAAAATTGCTAATGTAAGGAAAATATAGCTGAGCTTTTGATAAGCCGTTTCTTGTGTTTTCTCAAAGCTTACACTTGGTAGATCAGTGTCAATTGAGACACATATTTCTGATAAAATCGATAAAATTGCTAATGTAAGGAAAAGATAGCTGAGCTTTTGATAAGACGTTTCTTGTGTTCTCTCGGAAGCTTACACTTGGTAGATCAGTGTCAATTGAGACACATATTTCTGATAAAAATTGATAAAATTGCTAATGTAAGGAAAAGATAGCTGAGCTTTTGATAAGATGTTTCTTGTGTTCTCGGAAGCTTACACTTGGTAGATCAGTGTCAATTGAGACATATATTTCTGATAAAAATTGATAAAATTGCTAATGTAAGGAAAAGATAGCTGAGCTTTTGATAAGACGTTTCTTGTGTTCTCTCGGAAACTTACACTTGCTAGATCAGCGTCAATTTGAGACACATATTTCTGATAAAAATTGATAAAATTACCAGTGTTAGGAAAAGATAGCTGAGCTTTTGATAATACGTTTCTTGTGGTCTCTCGGAAGCTTACACTTGGTAGATCAGTGTCAATTGAGACACATATTTCTGATAAAAATTGATAAAATTGCTAATGCAAGGAAAATATAGCTGAGCTTTTGATAAGCCGTTTGTAATTTCTCTCGGAAGCTTACACTTGGGAGGATGAGTGTCAATTGAGAAATATATTTCTGATAAATGGATAAAATTGCTTATGCAAGGAAAAGATAGCTGAGCTTTTGATAAGCCGTTCTTGTGTTCTCTCTTGAAAGCTTACACTTGGTAGATCAGTGTCAATTGAGAAATATATTTGAGTAAAAATTGATAAAATTGGCGAATGTAAGGAAAAGATAGCTGAGCTTTTGATAAGCCGTTCTTGTGTTCTTGGAAGCTTACACTTGGTAGATCAGTGTCAATTGAGACACATATTTCTGATAAAAATTGATAAAATTGCTAATGTAAGGAAAAGATAGCTGAGCTTTTGATAATGCTTTGTGTTCTTCTCGGAAACTTACACTTGGTAGATCAGTGTCAATTGAGACACATATTTCTGATAAAAATTGATAAAATTGGGTAATGTAAGGAAAATATAGCTGAGCTTTTGATAAGCCGTTTCTTGTGTTCTCTCGGAAGCTTACACTTGGTAGATCAGTGTCAATTGAGAAATATATTTCTGATAAAAATTGATAAAATTGCTAATGTAAGGAAAAGATAGCTGAGCTTTTGATAAGCCGTTTCTTATATTTCTCTCGGAAGCTCACACTTGGTAGATCAGTGTCAATTGAGACACATATTTCTGATAAAAATTGATAAAATTGCTAATGTAAGGAAAAGATAGCTGAGCTTTTGATAAGACGTTTCTTGTGTTCTCTCGGAAAACTACACTGGTAGATCAGTGTCAATTGAGACACATATTTCTGATAAAAATTGATAAAATTGCCAATGTAAGGAAAAGATAGCTGAGCTTTTGATAAGACGTTTCTTGTGTTCTCTCGGAAGCTTACACTTGGTAGATCAGTGTCAATTGAGACATATATTTCTGATAAAAATTGATAAAATTGCTAATATAAGGAAAAAGATAGCTGAGCTTTTGATAAGACGTTTCTTGTGTTCTCAAAACTTACACTTGGTAGATCAGTGTCAATTGAGACACATATTTCTGATAAAAATTCATAAAATTGCCAATGTTAGGAAAAGATAGCTGAGCTTTTGATAATACGTTTTCTGTGTTCTCTCTTGGGAAAGCTTACACCGGAGTATCAGTGTCAATTGAGACACATATTTTTGATAAAAATTAATAAAATGTGCTAATGCAAGGAAAATATAGCTGAGCTTTTGATAAGCCGTTTCTTGTGTTCTCTCGGAAGCTTACACTTGGTAGATCAGTGTCAATTGAGAAATATATTTCTGATAAAAAATGGATAAAATTGCTAATGCAAGGAAAAGATAGCTGAGCTTTTGATAAGCCGTTTCTTGTGTTCTCTCGAAAGCTTACACTTGGTAGATCAGTGTCAATTGAGAAATATATTTCTGATAAAAATTGATAAAATTGCTAATGTAAGGAAAAGATAGCTGAGCTTTTGATAAGCCGTTTCTTGTGTTCTCTCGGAAGCTTACACTTGGTAGATCAGTGTCAATTGAGACACATATTTCTGATAAAAATTGATAAAATTGCTAATGTAAGGAAAAGATAGCTGAGCTTTTGATAAGACGTTTCTTGTGTTCTCTCGGAAACTTACACTTGGTAGATCAGTGTCAATTGAGACACATATTTCTGATAAAAATTGATAAAATTGCTAATGTAAGGAAAATATAGCTGAGCTTTTGATAAGCCGTTTCTTGTGTTCTCTCGGAAGCTTACACTTGGTAGATCAGTGTCAATTGAGAAATATATTTCTGATAAAAATTGATAAAATTGCTAATGTAAGGAAAAGATAGCTGAGCTTTTGATAAGCCGTTTCTTGTGTTCTCTCGGAAGCTTACACTTGGTAGATCAGTGTCAATTGAGACACATATTTCTGATAAAAATTGATAAAATTGCTAATGTAAGGAAAATATAGCTGAGCTTTGAAAGATAAGCCGTTTCTTGTGTTCTCTCGGAAAGCTGACACTTGGTAGATCAGTGTCAATTGAGAAATATATTTCTGATAAAAAATGGATAAAATTGCTAATGCAAGGAAAATATAGCTGAGCTTTTGATAAGCCGTTTCTTGTGTTCTCTCGGAGGCTTACACTTGCTAGATCAGTGTCAATTGAGAAATATATTTCTGATAAAAATTGATAAAATTGCTAATGTAAGGAAAAGATAGCTGAGCTTTTGATAAGACGTTTCTTGTGTTCTCTCGGAAGCTTACACTTGGGAGATCAGTGTCAATAATCGAAGACACATATTTCTGATAAAAATTGATAAAATTGCTAATGTAAGGAAAAGATAGCTGAGCTTTTGATAAGACGTTTCTTGTGTTCTCTCGGAAACTTACACTTGGTAGATCAGTGTCAATTGAGACACATATTTCTGATAAAAATTGATAAAATTGCCAATGTAAGGAAAAGATAGCTGAGCTTTTGATAAGACGTTTCTTGTGTTCTCTCGGAAGCTTACACTTGGTAGATCAGTGTCAATTGAGACATATATTTCTGATAAAAATTGATAAAATTGCTAATGTAAGGAAAAGATAGCTGAGCTTTTGATAAGACGTTTCTTGTGTTCTCTCGGAAACTTACACTTGGTAGATCAGTGTCAATTGAGACACATATTTCTGATAAAAATTGATAAAATTGCCAATGTAAGGAAAAGATAGCTGAGCTTTTGATAAGACGTTTCTTGTGTTCTCTCGGAAGCTTACACTTGGTAGATCAGTGTCAATTGAGACACATATTTCTGATAAAAATTGATAAAATTGCTAATGTAAGGAAAAGATAGCTGAGCTTTTGATAAGACGTTTCTTGTGTTCTCTCGGAAACTTACACTTGGTAGATCAGTGTCAATTGAGACACATATTTCTGATAAAAATTGATAAAATTGCCAATGTAAGGAAAAGATAGCTGAGCTTTTGATAAGACGTTTCTTGTGTTCTCTCGGAAGCTTACACTTGGTAGATCAGTGTCAATTGAAAAATATATTTCTGATAAAAAGAATTGATAAAATTGCTAATGCAAGGAAAAGATAGCTGAGCTTTTGATAAGCCGTTTCTTGTGTTCTCTCTGAGGCTTACACTTGGTAGATCAGTGTCAATTGAGAAATATATTTCTGATAAAAATTGATAAAATTGCTAATGTAAGGAAAAGATAGCTGAGCTTTTGATAAGCCGTTTCTTTGTGTTCTGTCGGAAGCTTACACTTGGTAGATCAGTGTCAATTGAGACACATATTTCTGATAAAAATTGATAAAATTGCTAATGTAAGGAAAAAAGTATCTGAGTTTTTGATAAGACGTTTCTTGTGTTCTCTCGGAACCTTACACTTGGTAGATCAGTGTCAATTGAGACACATATTTCTGATAAAAATTGATAAAATTGCTAATGTAAGGAAAATATAGCTGAGCTTTTGATAAGACGTTTCTTGTGTTCTCTCGGAAGCTTACACTTGGTTGAGTAGTGTCAATTGAGAAATATATTTCTGATAAAAATTGATAATCTTGCTAATGTGAGCAAAAGATAGCTGAGCTTTTGATAAGCCGTTTCTTGTGTTCTTCTCGGAGGCTTAACTTGGTAGATCAGTGTCAATTGAGAAAAATATTTCCGATAAAAATTGATAAAATTGCTAGTGTCAAGAAAAGAGTAGCTGAGCTTTTGATAAGACGTTTCTTGTGTTCTCTCGGAAGCTTCCTGGTAGATCAGTGTCAATTGAGACACATATTTCTGATAAAAATTGATAAAATTGCTAATGTAAGGAAAAGATAGCTGAGCTTTTGATAAGACGTTTCTTTGTGTTCTCTCGGAAACTTACACTTGGTAGATCAGTGTCAATTGAGACATATATTTCTGATAAAAATTGATAAAATTGCTAATGTAAGGAAAAGATAGCTGAGCTTTTGATAAGACGTTTCTTGTGTTCTCTCGGAAGCTTACACTTGGTAGATCAGTGTCAATTGAGACACATATTTCTGATAAAAATTGATAAAATTGCCAATGTTAGGAAAAGATAGCTGAGCTGATAAGAGCTGTGTTCTCTCGGAAGCTACACTGGTAGATCAGTGTCAATTGAGACACATATTCTGATAAAAATGATAAAATGCTAATGCAAGGAAAATATAGCCAAGCTGATAAGCCGTTCTTGTGTTCTCTCGGAAGCTTACACTTTGGTAGATCAGTGTCAATTGAGAAATATATATTTCTGATAAAAAATGGATAAAATTGCTAATGCAAGGAAAAGATAGCTGAGCTTTTGATAAGCCGTTTCTTGTGTTCTCTCGAAAGCTTACACTTGGTAGATCAGTGTCAATTGAGAAATATATTTCTGATAAAAATTGATAAAATTGCTAATGTAAGGAAAAGATAGCTGAGCTTTTGGTAAGCCGTTTCTTGTGTTCTCTCGGAAGCTTACACATGGTAGATCAGTGTCAATTGAGACACATATTTCTGATAAAAATTGATAAAATTGCTAATGAAATAAGGAAAAGATAGCTGAGCTAAAAAAAAAAAAAAAAAAAAAAAAAAAAAAAAAAAAAAAAAAAAAAAAAAAAAAAAAAAAAAAAAAAAAAAAAAAAAAAAAAAAAAAAAAAAAAAAATAAAAAAAATTAATAAAATAAAAAAAAATATTAAAAAAAAAAAAAAATAAAAAAAAAAAAAAAAAAAAAAAAAAAAAAAAAAAAAAAAAAAAAAAAAAAAAAAAAAAAAAAAAAAAAAAAAAAAAAAAAAAAAAAAAAAAAAAAAAAAAAAAAAAAAAAAAAAAAAAAAAATAAAAAAAAAAAAAAAAAAAAAAAAAAAAAAAAAAAAAAAAAAAAAAAAAAAAAAAAAAAAAAAAAAAAAAAAAAAAAAAAAAAAAAAAAAAAAAAAAAAAAAAAAAAAAAAAAAAAAAAAAACAAAAAAAAAAAAAAAAAAAAAAAAAAAAAAAAAAAAAAAAAAAAAAAAAAAAAAAAAAAAAAAAAAAAAAAAAAAAAAAAAAAAAAAAAAAAAAAAAAAAAAAAAAAAAAAAAAAAAAAAAAAAAAAAAAAAAAAAAAAAAAAAAAAAAAAAAAAAAAAAAAAAAAAAAAAAAAAAAAAAAAAAAAAAAAAAAAAAAAAAAAAAAAAAAAAAAAAAAAAAAAAAAAAAAAAAAAAAAAAAAAAAAAAAAAAAAAAAAAAAAAAAAAAAAAAAAAAAAAAAAAAAAAAAAAAAAAAAAAAAAAAAAAAAAAAAAAAAAAAAAAAAAAAAAAAAAAAAAAAAAAAAAAAAAAAAAAAAAAAAAAAAAAAAAAAAAAAAAAAAAAAAAAAAAAAAAAAAAAAAAAAAAAAAAAAAAAAAAAAAAAAAAAAAGGAAAAGATAGCTGAGCTTTTGATAAGATGTTTCTTGTGTTCTCTCGGAAACTTACACTTGGTAGATCAGTGTCAATTGAGAAATATATTTCTGATAAAAATTGATAAAATTGCTAATGCACGTGGGTATAGCTAAGGTCGTATTGATACAACTTCCGATGTTGGTGGGAACCACGAGTTATGACTTTTAAGAATGCAGAGAATTGCATTTGGTTACCTATCACTAACTTGACCAAGTTCTAATTAAAATTCTAACTCCATTGCGTTTGCTCTCACTCTGCTCCAAACTGCAATACAACACGCATACTGAGTCAACTTTTTTGTTTGAAAATGCTATTAGTAATGCCATAAGCTAAAAAGCTGTAAAAATTTACATAAAGACGGTTCATAAAAGGAACGAGATCATTAAACTCAATTTAATTGACTAAGCAACATATTGGCAATAAACATTTGACCATAGCTATACTGACAGGTTTTTGTTTGTCATTTTATGCTGAAAACCCAAAACATCTATCACCGTTAGCTGTATGCCCATATCTTAGCTCTCTACAAACATTAATTCCAAAATTCTACAACTATCGAGGTTGACAATAGTGTATCGGTGAAACAAATTTTACTAGGAATTACTGCCGCCATGGACATTTGAAAACAGATAAATCTACGCTTGACCGTCTTATTATCTGCCGGTGTGCCGGCTCGGTAAGGTAAGACCGCAAAATTCTAATTTACCATCCAGGAACCACAAAAGCTATGTACGACCTAGTTTCTTCTTATAGCTAAAATATAAGTGATTTGTTTTGCTTTGATAGGCTAATTTGGTTTGGCTGTACACCTGGAAGTCAGTTAATGCGTAGAGTTCCATATTCAATGGTCAAAGCTCCCTAAAGCCATGTTCCTCTCTTTGAGGTTCAAAACTAACACCTATCCTGTGGAAAATTCTAGAAGTATCAGCAAAATTACGAAAACTATAAGGAAAACATGGGGAAAATTGTTAATATGTAGGAAAAAACAGGATGTGATGAAGAATATTCATTCATCCACTCTTTGGCCTGCTCGCGCACTCCCACCCTCCACCGATGAGCCATCTAACCAATCTCTCCGTAAGGTTACAGACTATGGTCAAAATTGTAATTAATGCACTCGTTTTCATGGTGCTATCAGAGCATCTTGTACAGACGTTAACTCTCTTGTACAGAAAATTCAATACTATGGTACTAATAATTTTGTGTATCGCTCTCTATCTTCAAGAGAATTGATGTGCACTTGCCGTGATATTGCTTTCAAAGCATTTTGGAAAGAATTTAGCCTTCTTCTACCAAAAAAATTAATAACTATTTCTATTTTCCTATATTAGACTAATGATTTGTGTATGGTTTTGCTGCATTTTGTCTTTGATAACATTGATTTCTACTAACTTCTTTATGTTGCTACCAAAGTGCTTTTGTTCTCTGGTCTAATTTTAGAACGATGCATGCATAGATCTAATGTCCGGCTATCAAATAACTTTCAATAACGGCGTTTGTCTGCTGAGATCGCCAATGGCACAAATGAGCGATGATGCGCGTTATACTTGTCGAGCGGCCAATGTCGCAGGCGAAGCGGTAACAAGTGCAAAAGTGACCGTGGAATGTAAGTGTGGGAGCTGTTGATCAATGATCGTATGTGTGTATGTAGTTGAGCCACAAAGTTTTTTGATATTTTACTTGGCACCACCTTAACCTTTTTATGTTTAAAAACGAAACAATTCGATGGAGAATGTAATTAATAATTTCAGTTATAAATTATAAAAAATAGTTGATAAATTAAATAAATAATTGAATTAAATTAAATAAATAAATGAGTAAATAAATAAATAAATAATAAATTAAATTAAATAAATAAATAAATAAATACACAATCTCCTAACGTTTATGAAATAATAGAAGATATAGCTTCTTAACCTGCAGTTATTTTTCATGAAAATGGGAGATATGGAATTTTTATGTGTGAAATATTTTCGAATCATAAAGCTAATAGGGAACATTATTAGGGGCTAAGAATATTTCAATTTTAACTTTCATGTTATCTGGGAAATTATATTTTAATTCGAAAGCGCATATCATGCAAATGACCCGACAACAAACGTGGCGGAGTGATCTATCACGCCGTATTGTTCTATCAGTCCAGAAGCTAGGGGTTCAACTCACGTTGTTACCTGTTGTGCGTTTTCAGTAGCTTTGTTCCAGAAATTATATATGTATGGACGACTACGTATGGACGCATAATAAGATTAGCAGCTCACTAATTTTTGATTGATTTACTTTATAGTTTACTTAGCTTCGAAATATGATTTTACAAGTAATAGTTGTAGCATAATCAGCAGCGCGTTCAAAGATTTGTACGCACGGTTTCTGACGAGTTCAAACGCGTGCGATAGCACGAGATTGAACGAGTTACGGTGCGTACAAATCTTTGAACGCACTGTTAGCTTTGCTGCAACTGACTTGTTATGTAGCTAACCGTGCATTCATGCATTTGTATGCACGGATTTATTACATGTACTATATTACAAAACATGTTGTACATTTTTGTATAAATTGGTGCTTAACCAGGGAAAATGAAACGTTTAACAAAGTAAATTAAACACGGCCGATCTCGCGCAGTTTTTTAAAGGCAAGAACAAGAGGAGCTCGCTTCGTACCGGTTGGGAACGAAAATTATTTAGCGCCGAAAATGCTAAAACCTTTTCAATTAGAAGAAGTCAACAACAAAAAAATTTTGTTGTGGATATTTGAAATATCCAATAATGATTTTGAAATGATTTAACTCATGAATCACGAGCTCAATTAATTTACGTCATTGGTACACTAACATGATACAAAGATTGTGGAATGGATAAACTAAACAATGATAAAAATAGGATACGTGGCGAAATGTCGGTTAAACCGTGGAAGCACAACAGTCGCCGCGAAGCATCTTTGTATAAAATATTAAAACCGTTCCGAGATGTGCCATAACAATATTTTGTAACAAAACTATACCAAGCGCCTTGGCTGTCGAATTCCCAAACTAACGTGAAATTTGGACTACTAATCATGAATGAAAACGCAAAACCAGAATCAGAATCTTAATGTTTATCTATGTAAAATATTTGGCATTATATTAACAGCCACAAGATAAAATTTGGAAACGAGTAGAAATTCGTTTGGTCTGTCGGCGTCGCAACCTACAGCTTGTGCATTGCCAAAAGTAGTACAAAGCAAAACTTGGGAATTATATCTTAGTATCAAAATAATATAATGGTTTATTTTTCTTTTCTATGAAGCTGCGAGATCGGTACAAAAACTGCGTATTTCTCTCGAATAAATTGCACTAAAGGCTCAAGGAATAGTTATCTACTACTTATGTTTTTATAACTTTTGTCATATGCAAACTAAACATGCGACGTTGTCGTTCTAAATTTGAATTTGCTGAAATTACTAATTTCATTGGGTTTTTCGCTGCCTTCATAAAAACGTAAACTATTACGTAGCTAGATGCTGGGTCATTAGAATATATTTTAGATTTGTCTTTATGATTTTTACGGTTTGATGTAAATCCTACTTTCATGGCAGTTGCAATTCGCCGACCAAATCGCTTAAATATATAACCTCAATATTCAGAAATTCTACAACCTTTAACAGTTTCAAAATTTTGGTTTGCAGTAATTCTAAAGCCACGTTCACATTGCGCCCTATTCGATCTGATCCGATTTGTGGTCATATTGCATCCGATCAGATCCGATACGTCCTAATTTTGCAGCTATCGTACACTGAGCCTACGCTGACTATATTTTTCATATCACGTCATCCAATTTGGGTTCCACCAATTGTGCATACTCTATCATATCGGACTGAATCAGAATTGTGGCAATTGGAGTACTCTATATACACTTTCCAAACAGATCGGATCGCACGCATTCTGAACACGCTTTTTACGTAGTGTCTCACTGCGCTAGCATATGTAGCTTAGCTACAAATTGTGTTGCTTGTTGCTTGGGGCCTGTGGTGCAGTGACACTGCATCATTCTCTCAAGTTAAATGCCCGTGTTCGAATCCAAGCTAAGCTAATTCATCGTATAGACCATTCCTTGCCTATCTCATCAACATACATTCCTTTTAATATTATACAAATAAAACATCTACCTGTTCCAAACGTACGATGACGACGATGATGATGAGATAGGCCGGCTGCTTCTCAAAAAACTTACCAGTTTAAAAGAAAAACATTCCTTTTAATATTATACAAATAAAACATATACCTGTTCCAAACGTACGATGACGACGATGATGATGAGATAGGCCGGCTGCTTCTCAAAAAACTTCCCAGTTTAAAAGAAAAACGATTTTTGATTACGTCTTTGTCGCTTGAAACACGTAAAAGGCAATAAATAAAATTAAAAATAAATAAATAAAATCGAGAATTCTGTACAGACAGAATATATTGATGTTGATGTGTGCCTTTGTCTCAGGTGGTATTGTACAAATCGGATTCAATATATCTACGATTACAATTACAATTGCAGCTTATTACAAATTTTTTTTCAGTGTAATATTAAATATTTTATTCAAATGTTTTAAGTTTTGCTGTTTTTCGCACGTTTAAGATACGTTTATACGATAACGTTAAATGATTAATTTTGTGCGATTAGTAGTGATAAGTAATTACTATTGTTATAGGTACAGCTCCAGGCTAGACTTTATGGCCAGTTTAGCAATTTATATTAAGTGGAATTAAAATTTATGTTAAGGGGAATTAAACACTTGAGCAACAATGTTAAGTTTTTCTGACGCGTTTTGTTGTGTAGGGTTTAAAAATATACCTAATCATCAATGTGCTTTTTGGTTCCTCCTGATTGAAAAATCTTTAAAAACGAGCGTCTTGAAATAATTTCGAAATGCAGCTAATAGACGTAGATTCATTCCTGGCACTGTTGGGTCTAGCACCATCTAGTTTATATTATCTAGCCAGAAAGCCGTATAACAAAATAAGCACAAAATCCCAAAGCAACGCGTGGAAGTGCTCCAGAAAAGGTAACATCCAAGGAGGTTATATTAAATAATTTTAGATATGTTCACACTGTACAAGTGTCTTGTATAATAGAAGCAGTAAATCTATTTCTATATATGATAGCAAAACGCTAAATATAAATAAATGTTTCTTCATTACTACTATTATTGAACATATGTATGGTGTCGTGATGGCCGTGCCATATTGAACACGGTCTATGAAAACATAAGTCGAATTGTACTCGACACTGCTCGATTATAGATATCAAGTTCAAAATTGGTTGATTTTTTCTTAAATAGATTGAGTGATACTACTTGGGATTTGGTCTCATATTTCTTTAGTGGGCCTTATTACAGTAATAGCTCGACCTAAGGATATGTGATTTAGTTAGTTCATATACACAGTGAAAATGGTAGTGTAAACTGTTCATCTATTACAAAGCTACTGATCACAAGTGAAACCAAAACTTTATAGATATTGGTCCAATAATTACCACTTTTATTTCTTCGTGCCTCTAGAGTAAGTATATAATGAGAATACGTTGTTAGAGGTAGATGTGTTGTATATCATGTAATGCTGTATAGATTGCGTGATTTTGAGCCAAATCAGATCACGTTACAGATGAAAATTCCAATATTTGAGCTAAGTTTGGTTCAAAATATCAGTTTTGAACCCGTTACTCATTCGGAGAAAATATTGTGTAAAGGTTCAGGCAAATTCATGATTATCAAGTTACAAATTATGCCACCCTAATTTGAATTGATTTTTGCACTAAAAAGTGAGAGTGTTATTCAGCAGTGGCTCCTCAATGGCTGGAGTTAAACGCTCCTGTGCAACACGCTCACCCTCTAAACACATCAATGTTACATTACTATTATTGGCAAATGATGCAACAATTTGGCATATTACTGTATCACTGTTTTCAGTTAGCCAATAATTTGCCATCCTTTAAGATGGCGGTGGATAAGATACTGGCTAGTCCAAACTTCGGAAATTATAGCCGGAGGGGCCGAGGGGTGTGCCGGATTTTGCCGGGGGCCAATTTTTTGCCGGATTTTGCCGCGTTTAGACGTAAATTTTTCTCAACAGGGGCTTTGAGCCAGGGGTGCCCGAATTGCCGCGGGGTAGGATCCGGGGGTACGTCCGTTTTTCCGGGAGACCGCCGAAAATGCTGGCCCCCGCCACTTTGGACTAGCCAGAGATATTTGATTGACGGTTTCTTGTCACATGTATATGTCTACAAACAACTCTATATCAAGCAGTAAAATACAACCACACAACTTTAGCATCAGTTCACAGCACATGTAGCTTTGCTTCCTGAAGAACTTTTAGAGATGATAATCAGTAGGCCGTTTACTGGTTCACAATGTTTTTGAGCTTTCTCAGGCTATGTATTAGCGATGGAAGTTTATATTGGATCGCATTGTCGAATCTTCTGCACACTGGTTGGAATATATTACAAACTTAACTGCTAATATCAGTTCACAATATCAGAATTGGTACACCCTCTTATTCAAGCTCAAACTTAAAATTTCCACGGTTATGAACCACTAAAAACAAAATGAGCAAATATATAAGTATTCAACATCACAAACGATTTTAATGTTGTAAATGGCGCAAAGTTTCTTTGATATTTAATAGAGTAATACCAAAGCGTTTGTCCACTTCAATACACTGCTGTAAGAAGTCCCGTATGTATCGTTGTCAGTTTATACCAGTTTAGATCGTAACTGACGACACGGGTTTGACTTATAGCTAATTCTGTCCAGCCATTATACAACTGTGACATACTTCTCTTGTGGAGTGATGATTTTCGAGTAAAATAAATCTCCATATATTTTCATATTCAGAGATGAAAATACGTTGAATTACTAATTTACATTTTATCTTGGACGTATTTTGCGGCCGCCGAAAATTAACCCGCCAGAAAAACGGGCGCGGGTAAACCGCCCATGCGGCAAACTGGCCAAAAAACGGCCAGTCAGAAAAACGACCGGCCTCAAAAACACCCGCCCAGCCATGTTTCCGCCTGGTATCCAACAGTACGGCCGGGGTACGTCTTCAACATTAATTTTGCAAAACGTTTATGTGATATTTTTTCAAATTCTAAATTTATTTCATGCTAGGGTTTCTAAATTTATTTTGTTACGCACAAAATTGCATCCATCCACTACACAGTTACGTGTAAATCTACAAAGCTTTTTACATTGTATTTCTTTTCACAGAGTAACAACAAATCTTTAGTTTATGCCAAGCAGACTCGAAAACAGCATACATTTTGGAACGAAGCCTATAGAGACCATGGCTACCTGATGGTCTCTGATGCTTAAGGAATAACAGTAAAAATCAGATATCGCTTTGCGCTACCTTATTTGCGTTTTCTGCATAACTGTGGTAAAGACCCGAATACTTTTCATTTGGACTGCAGCGTTAGAACTAGCGGCAGCTGTATCCTGCCATATTCCCCAATTTATCGACGATACTTAAATAGGTATATAATGCTCGAAAATACAACCGCCCAAATATTACCACATTCTTACCGTCGAGTCCGTTTTATCTGTTTTTAAAACATGTTCAATACTACGATACTACACAAATGTGTACACTACAGATTATTTCCAAAAGTGTAAACCTATTACTGCATGATAAAAACCTTAATTCTGTTATCCATTCCCACCGCATTATCGATCTGAGTCGAATAATGCTAAAATCAGCTTAATCGGTTTACGTGTTATCGAATTAGGCTCAGACTAATACTTCGACAGAGCCTTAGTAATGTTGGGCACCCGCTGGATTTTTCGTTCGTCCGGAAGTGAATTTTTTTAGCCAGACGCGGGCGACTCGGCTGGCCGGTGAGCCGGTAAACCGTCCGTCCGGTATACTGACCGACCGGATTACCTGGCCGAAAGTCGGCTGCCGGCTTTTCTGGTCCATTTCCTAAACCGTATTTTCTTTATTGTACAATTGGTTACATTTTAAGTTGAATTGAATCAACCAAGTAATAAATGTATTCTTTACGGTCAACAAAATTATTTCGCAAGGTATAGGCTGGTAAAATTTCGCATTTTGCATTTGGCCTGCTTCAACAGACAGAAATTAATCGCAAAACAAAATATTATCAAACTTGTGTGTTGAAGCAATTATCTTCAAATTTATGTTGTAAATAGATTATCTTAAATCTAAAACAATTTCCTACATTTATTGTATTTGTGCTTTTTCGACTGTGGGTCATCATTGTTTAAAACTAAAAACTTGTGTGTTGAAGCAATTATCTTCAAATTTATGTTGTAAATAGATTATCTTAAATCTAAAACAATTTCCTACATTTATTGTATTTGTGCTTTTTCGACTGTGGGTCATCATTGTTTAAAACTAAAAACTTGTGTGTTGAAGCAATTATCTTCAAATTTATGTTGTAAATAGATTATCTTAAATCTAAAACAATTTCCTACATTTATTGTCTTTGTGCTTTGTCGACTGTTTGTGTGTTGGCTTTCTTTTTTGTTGTTTATGTTGTTCTATTTCCTCTTTTTGTTTTGTGTTTTTATCTGTGGGTCATCATTGTTTAAAACTAAAAACTTGTGTGTTGAAGCAATTATCTTCAAATTTATGTTGTAAATAGATTATCTTAAATCTAAAACAATTTCCTATATTTATTGTATTTGTGCTTTTTCGACTGTGGGTCATCATTGTTTAAAACTAAAAACTTGTGTGTTGAAGCAATTATCTTCAAATTTATGTTGTAAATATATTATCTTAAATCTAAAACAATTTCCTACATTTATTGTATTTGTGCTTTTTCGACTGTGGGTCATCACTGTTTAAAACTAAAAACTTGTGTGTTGAAGCAATTATCTTCAAATTTATGTTGTAAATAGATTATCTTAAATCTAAAACAATTTCCTACATTTATTGTATTTGTGCTTTTTCGACTGTGGGTCATCGTTGTTTAAAACTAAAAACTTGTGTGTTGAAGCAATTATCTTCAAATTTATGTTGTAAATAGATTATCTTAAATCTAAAACAATTTCCTACATTTATTGTGTTTGTGCTTTTCCGACTGTGGGTCATCATTGTTTAAAACTAAAAACTTGTGTGTTGAAGCAATTATCTTCAAATTTATGTTGTAAATAGATTATCTTAAATCTAAAACAATTTCCTACATTTATTGTATTTGTGCTTTTTCGACTGTGGGTCATCGTTGTTTAAAACTAAAAACTTGTGTGTTGAAGCAATTATCTTCAAATTTATGTTGTAAATAGATTATCTTAAATCTAAAACAATTTCCTACATTTATTGTGTTTGTGCTTTTCCGACTGTGGGTCATCATTGTTTAAAACTAAAAACTTGTGTGTTGAAGCAATTATCTTCAAATTTATGTTGTAAATAGATTATCTTAAATCTAAAACAATTTCCTACATTTATTGTATTTGTGCTTTTTTGACTGTGGGTCATCATTGTTTAAAACTAAAAACTTGTGTGTTGAAGCAATTATCTTCAAATTTATGTTGTAAATTTTGTTGTGGGTTTTTTTGTTTTTTTTTTTTTTTCGGGTTTTTGGTTTTTTTTATGTTTTAGATTATCTTAAATCTAAAACAATTTCCTACATTTATTGTATTTGTGCTTTTTCGACTGTGGGTCATCATTGTTTAAAACTAAAAACTTGTGTGTTGAAGCAATTATCTTCAAATTTATGTTGTAAATAGATTATCTTAAATCTAAAACAATTTCCTACATTTATTGTATTTGTGCTTTTTCGACTGTGGGTCATCGTTGTTTAAAACTAAAAACTTGTGTGTTGAAGCAATTATCTTCAAATTTATGTTGTAAATAGATTATCTTAAATCTAAAACAATTTCCTACATTTATTGTATTTGTGCTTTTTCGACTGTGGGTCATCATTGTTTAAAACTAAAAACTTGTGTGTTGAAGCAATTATCTTCAAATTTATGTTGTAAATAGATTATCTTAAATCTAAAACAATTTCCTACATTTATTGTATTTGTGCTTTTTCGACTGTGGGTCATCGTTGTTTAAAACTAAAAACTTGTGTGTTGAAGCAATTATCTTCAAATTTATGTTGTAAATAGATTATCTTAAATCTAAAACAATTTCCTACATTTATTGTATTTGTGCTTTTTCGACTGTGGGTCATCGTTGTTTAAAACTAAAAACTTGTGTGTTGAAGCAATTATCTTCAAATTTATGTTGTAAATAGATTATCTTAAATCTAAAACAATTTCCTACATTTATTGTGTTTGTGCTTTTCCGACTGTGGGTCATCATTGTTTAAAATTACAACAAACTGTAGATATATATATATACAAGCTAAGTGAATCCATTCTCATAAAATTCTTTTTCAATAATTTATTTCCTACAATAACACAATTAGTGTTTTATCTATTTTTTGTAAATCTGAATCTTTTATTAAACTTTAAGAGTTCTATATTTTATTTAATCGGAACTGTTTCGTGCACGTTATTTTTTTTGCTGAAATATCTTTAATGATTCCGGAGGAACACATTTGAGTGTTTCTTTAGGAATTTTTAGCTGCGGCTTTTACAGTGAATTGCATTTAACCAAATTACTATCGTCGCTTGTTATTTAAGATTTCAACGAAATCTCTTTTGAAGCAAATAATTCGGACGAATTTGTGAAACGTTGCAACTCTTCAATTTTGTTACGGAAAACACGACTGTAGCTATTAAATGTGAGGCTTCAGTGTCATTCAGCTTCATTCGTTGACCATTCAATGCTTCATATTAATTTGCATATTGTGCAATGTTTCATAAGTATAGTTTATTCGAGCTGTGTAGTCATACCGGCTCTGTGAATTCAAACAGGGTTGTATGAGCACGTGCGGTGTACACAGTTCAGTGAGCTGTCTACGTGTTGTCACTCGAATCGTTAATTATACTTTCACATCGTGGAACACAATAACGCTAATGAAAATATGCAACGCATCATGAGGTTGCGGAACCCTCTGTGAATTCAAACAGGGTTGTATGAGCACGTGCGGTGTACACAGTTCAGTGAGCTGTCTACGAGTTGTCACTCGAATCGTTAATTATACTTTCACATCGTGGAACACAATAACGCTAATGAAAATATGCAACGCATCATGAGGTTGCGGAACCCTTTCTTGATTATTGCCAACTGCCAGTGGTGTGAAAGTTAAAGAATAGTAAGATGGAAGAAAAAATTGCACTAGGAAACGAATTGAATTTTGTGCAATGCTTCGCATTAATACACCCCTTTTCTATTTCATTGTTTCTGTTTCATACATCTGTGTCAGATATGATTAGTGCTTTAAAATATAAGGATTATATTCGATTAAAGCGGATAAACGTGCGAAATGGACAAATGTGCACGAACGCAAATTCCATTCGTACATCGCACAGCCCATGTTCGAGTTCACAAAAACACGAATACCAATGGCAAAAATGTGAACGCGAATTTGTTCCTCGATAATTTCGTGATTTCTACAAAAGAACAACGTTGGTATACGGACCTAACATGGAGTCACGCATTAGCAATTTTTAGTTTGGGAACCACTGATATATATATAATACTGGTTATTGCAAAAATGTTATGGCGTTTATTTTCCTGCATTTAATAACTGGTGATTATTTATTCTGGTTTTATCAGTATTTCTGCTTCTAATAGTTGCACTGACGAGCATTGCAATATTGCTGCATTTCTTAGTATCTCACTCACATTGTTTGCAACTGTATAAACGACAAATTCTGATGATAATAATTATAGCAAATATGAGATTGGTTAGTGAATCGTTGTATATAATGTGACCATACAATACCGCAACTATATACTACTTTTGTCACAGCCGTTAGGCGATGCGACTTGCAGGCTTAATCAATTTGCAGTCATCACTTTAGCAAATATGAGATTGGTTAGTGAATGGTTGTATATAATCTGACCATACAATACCGCAACTATATACTACTTTTAGGCGATGCGACTTGCAGGTTTAATCAATTTGCAGTCATCACTTTAGCAAATATGAGATTGGTTAGTGAATGGTTGTATATAATCTGACCATACAATACCGCAACTATATACTACTTTTGTCACAGCCGTTAGGCAATGCGACTTGCAGGCTTAATCAATTTGCAGTCATCACTTTACATCACCCATAAGCTCCAATAGCATATGTACAATTTTATCGGAGCTGAAACGGAACTGATTATGCTTTCGAAACAATACAAATAACATACACAGCATCGGATTTGGATTTGGTCATATCGAATACGATTTTATTGAGTCACAAATCAGGTCAGATACCGCGTACTGCATTTAATAAAAGTCAGCCTACACTTGAATGCCTATTATCGAAATATGTGATCTTGCTAAAAATCCGTGCTCCTCATACATACATACATAGCCATAAGAGGGTATAGTAGAGACGTTACCGCTTGAGGCGTCAGACACCGCCCCTTACACCGAATCAAGCAGAGTTTACGCTGAGGACGGTAGGAAGCAAAATCTTGAGATTTGTTTGTCTGTCCTAACTTATTACTCATTGTCGGGTTTATTTTGTTCGATTGGAAAACTGATGACGATTTTGCCTTTAATGGAATGTGAAGATCTACCTGTGGGTATGAATCTGGTTCATCAATTCTTTGCGATAAATACAGATTTTTCAAATTTTTTTATGTTATTTCGCGTTCTTGGGATATGCAACTAATGTTTGTAGAATATACACCACGCTAGATACAATGGTTTTGTCATCCATAGTCAAACATGGCTATATATTACTTTTAGGGGACTCTGTGGCTTTAGCTCGATCAAACGTGTCTGGTCTTGGTTGGTCATGTTTTGCTTTCAGGACGTTTAGAATCGTCCATAAAGGTTTTGCATACGTTGAACGTGATGATATTGCTATCTGCATACAACGCTAGGTCTGTTTCATCTTCGAGTGTCAGATACTGATATATAATTACCCACAGAATCATGGGCATTGTTGTCGCAAATCGAGTTGCATGGAGGCGATGTCTAAATATGGTGTTTCGCGGAATTGTGTGAAATAGGTAATTTTTGTCGCTGAGAGTGTCGGCCTGGCTTCCGGGGGCAACTACATTGCATGCAACTACCACTAACGTGGCAAACCACATCAAAGTGCCACAACCATCGTCCCTGTCGAACGTGGTCGACTCTTGGAGATAAATATTTGATGAAATCACATGTTGATTACTAAGTAGTGCATGTGTACAATCTGAATTATAAATCGCAGTGCTATGATGCGTCATACACGCAAAGTTCGGCTTGACGTCATCGGGGTTGCACGAACGACATTGTCGTGCAGCTAACGCGTGGCGTGCATAGGTAAAAAATAAAACCTGGCACACCTTTGTTACGCCTGGGGAAGTGTTCTGAGCAATTTTCTGCTCTGAAAAATTACTGTAGGGGTTCTTGCCGTCATATATAGATACATATGGCGGCTGGAAACACACTCTACAAAAGCAATATATTTTTATTTTTTCCCGAGCTAACTCAATAATATGTTGCCACCATCGCTTGCAGCTTTCGACAAACGACTACCGCAGCTTGACGACAATTATTATATAATATGCTAAAATGTTTGTTTTAAAAGTCAAATAAAAGAAAATATACTATTAAGAAATAAAATTGGTTTGTAAATCCTATTTTTAGCCGCTTTTGCGCGTGTATATCACAATAAAACATTCCGTCAAACAACGATGCTACTAATTACGTTAGTTTCCTTGTGTAAAAAGATTAAATCATATAACTACGGACCCATATTTTTGTTGGGGTTAGACTATGTTATTTTTCAAAATTTAGTTTTCTTTGTTAAAATGTGGACCTTGATTTTATGTGAAACCGCGGATGAGCATTTTTGTTAACTAGCGCCTGCTTGCGTTTTTCCTCGCGTGAAATTAAACAAGTTATACAAAAATAGAACAAAATGTTTTTGAGTTACACAAAAAATTATTACTGACGTTTTTCATTCCTCCCATTTTTTAAATTTATTTCGCATTTCCTAAATTAAACAAATTATACAAAAACAGAACAAAAATGTTTTTGAGTTACACAAAAAAATTGTTACTGACGTTTTTCATTCGTCACATTTTTTAATTTATTTCACATTTCCTAAATTAAACAAATTATACAAAAACAGAACAAAATGTTTTTGCGTTACACAAAAAATTATTACTGACGTTTTTCATTCGTCCCATTTTTTAAATTTATTTCGCATTTCCTAAATTAAACAAATTATACAAAAACAGAACAAAAATGTTTTTGAGTTGCACAAAAAAATATTACTGACGTTTTTCATTCGTCCCATTTTTATAATTTATTTCACATTTCCTAAATTAAACAAACTATACAAAAATAGAACAAAAATGTTTTTGAGTTACACAAAAAAAATTGTTACTGACGTTTTTCGTTCGTCCCATTTTTAAAATTTATTTCACCTTTCCTGATAGTTGCACAGAATTTTAAGAATACAGGACCAATTAAAGAACACATTTAATAATTATTGTTCAACTTCTAAATATTTTTATTCTATATGTTACTAGTTTAATTCCTGGAGAGGAAACATTACTTATAGTAACCAATGGTGGATCCAGCGTTGAGGTAGTAGAGTGGAAGCCTCCTCCGTCAGAGATTGACATAAAAAGACGTGAAATATGCGGAAATAGTTGAAAAATGGGTACCTATTAAGGCGTGTTTACACGCTCAAACTTATTGCTCAAATTTTGATCCAAATTGGAGCTCAAATTTTGATCAAATTTTGATCAAAATTTGAAAGCATCTTTTTTGTATTTTTCGCAAGTTTGAACATGTGAACACAGCTCAAACTTTTCATGAATATTCCTGTAGCCAATCATGGACGAGATGTATTACCTGAAAAAGTTTGAGCTCAAATTTTGATATCAAATTTTGAAATATCACAATTTTTATTTAAAAATCACCCTCAAATTATGATCAAAATTTGATCAAATTTTGAGCTCAAATTTTGAACTCAAAATTTGAGCAAAAAGTTTGAGCGTGTGAACATGCCTTTAGTCAAAAAAATTTCCTTTAAAATCTCACCCGCCTTGTCAAAAAATTATACCAAAACTGTCACCCTGTAATAAATTCCTGGATACCGCACTAATAGTAACCAGCACTAAGAAGAATGTGGATAACGAGAATGCCCGCGGCAGTCATGCCAGACATTCAGATATTTATGTTTAAGACACTTGTCAATGGTATGTATATATTGACTTTACACTGGCTCATTCAACAGGCAATACATCAAAGCAACCAATTTGTCACCCCGTGTTATTGTGCACTGGAGGTAGATGTAATTCCTGGATACCCCACTAATAGTAACCAGCACTAAGAAGAATGTGGCTAACGAGAATGCCCGCGGCAGTCATGCCAGACATTCAGATATTTATGTTTAAGACACTTGTCAATGATATGTATATATTGACTTTACACTGGCTCATTCAACAGGCAATACATAAAAGCAACCAATTTGTCACCCCGTGTTATTGTGCACTGGAGGTAGATGTAATTCCTGGATACCCCACTAATAGTAACCAGCACTAAGAACAATGTGGCTAACGAGAATGCCCGCGGCAGTCATGCCAGACATTCAGATATTTATGTTTAAGACACTTGTCAATGATATGTATATATTGACTTTACACTGGCTCACTCAACAGGCAATACATAAAAGCAACCAATTTGTCACCCCGTGTTATTGTGCACTGGAGGTAGATGTAATTCCTGGATACCCCACTAATAGTAACCAGCACTAAGAAGAATGTGGCTAACGAGAATGCCCGCGGCAGTCATGCCAGACATTTAGATATTTATGTTTAAGACACTTGTCAATGATATGTATATATTGACTTTACACTGGCTCATTCAACAGGCAATACATAAAAGCAACCAATTTGTCACCCCGTGTTATTGTGCACTGGAGGTAGATGTAATTCCTGGATACCCCACTAATAGTAACCAGCACTAAGAAGAATGTGGCTAACGAGAATGCCCGCGGCAGTCATGCCAGACATTTAGATATTTATGTTTAAGACACTTGTCAATGATATGTACATATTGACTTTACACTGGCTCATTCAACAGGCAATACATAAAAGCAACCAATTTGTCACCCCGTGTTATTGTGGACTGGAGGTAGAGGTTTTTCGTTTTTAATTCAAGTTTATGACTTTAAATTTAATTTAATTTAATATATTTATTTTGACGCAGAAGTCTTCCGCACAGCGCTAAAAGTCATATACCATGCATTTGTTTGCATACATTATAATTTATAACAATAAACAATACGTTTTTAAACACAACTTTTCATGTGTTAGACTTTAAATTCTCATTTTAATTGGAGCACTGAAATAACTTTGCTAAACCGATGCATTTGGCGATATATATGAAATGTTAAATATTGTCCTGTTATTTTTAATATCCACGCCAAACGTGAGCGGTAGCCGTGATATTATACTTAAATTGTGGACAAACATAGAGAATGGATTGTTTACTTGGACTGTTCGGCTATATGTGTTACTTCACCTGTCGGTGTATGGCTAAAGCTTATAATAGGTAACAATAATCAGATTCTTTTCTAAATATAAGAAATGGAACATGCTTCTATGGCGATCGGCATATTCACATGCCGTACATTACACTAAGATCTGAATATTTCCATCTTATATTCTCCAAGAATGTCTGATAGTAACCCGGGAATTTCTCTGGCATATCGAGTAACACTCGTGGTTTGCTGTGACTGTCCAGCTCACCTGATTGCTCACCTGATTATGATAATACATAGGTTGCTGATATTCTTGCCTCATATCTCATCGGCTATTAGCGTACCGCTAAATGGTACTTTTGACGAAATTTGGTGTAGTCGATGGCTCCCACCCGCAGAACTTATATGTGGAGTACTCCAAACATGCTTGATGATAACCGTCGTTAAAATAAGGTATAGAGATATGACCGATTGTCATACTGTTCGACAAGGACACTTTTATTGTATGTAAACACTTGCTAAAAATGTGAATTTTTACGGGTTTACGTTTTAAAGGACCATTATGTGGAAGTTTTGTCCCCCCCGCTTGCGTCTCTTCCACCGTCCATTATGTGGTGTCTTGAACACCATAGTGTTTACGGTGGTATTTTAAGATAGTATACACAGGTAGTGTACTATTGATAATGGCATGGTGTATACTACACCACAGAGTATTTTAAAAATGATATGGTGTTAGCTACATCATGCTGTTATTTACACACTTTATGCAATGTGTTTATGTATGGTGTCTTTGACACCGTCTGTAAAAAAAACAATAGGCTAGATCTAAACATTATAGCTACGTTGATGGTGTCTCATACACAATCTATTGCATTATATAGTGTAGGCATGTACCGTATACCACTGGGTGGTATGGTGTAGACTATTAGTGGAGTAAACTTCCACATGTGCGGTCCTTTACAACGTAAATGCCGCATTACTACAAAAACATTTTCTAACATTAGAATGTTTTTCGAGGCGACGAAAAACATGTTGATATCCTCTTTAATTCTTGGCATCTTCATTCTTAAATTTTTATTGCCTAACTTTTATGATATATAAATTTTTTGCTAGTGACAAACAAATATTTAGTACATGTCCGATTGCATTAACACTAAATTAGTATCAGCAGTGTAATGATCACAGAAATAACTCACTGCTTACGAAATGTCAATTCGCTAGTTAGAATATGATTACAATATAATAACCGTTTCAAGCGGGTCCATGGTGTAGTGGCTAGCATGTCTGCTGCGCACGCGGAAGCCCCGGTGTTCGATTCCCGGTGGACCCATTCTTTCGCTTGAGCGGCATTTAACAAAAAAATAGCTAACATAGCTTATAGCAGTATCAGCAAAAATTGATTAGTATCAGCAGTGTCAGCAAAAATTGCCGTTCGTAAATTATTTAATCTAAATTCCTTGCGGTACTCAGACGGTAGCAAGAAAAGATTAATAAGCATGGCTAAAGAGCTCAACAGAAAGTTGAAATGTGGCTTCGGTATTGTCCACTTTTTAGAAATGGAAAAGGGACGAGATTGCCTAAGTATAATCGATGACCCATCAGGACGTGGCGTATGAGATCAGCATTCACTATTTTATAAACATCACATAAACATTAGCTCTACTACGGTTGAATACAGTTTTGGCTATTCCAAAATCCAAAATTTTGTAAGGCGTGCTTATTTCAGGGATGGAAATAGTATTGTCATGTTGACTATATTATACCAGTTGAATGTTGCCTTATGTTCGTCTTCTTCCTACATTTTCTTTTAGCTTACACCGTGTGCACCTAAAACAAACTTTGATTTATGTAAAATTTTACTATTTTACAGATTCGTGTTTTATAAACGAATTATATTTAGCGGCAATTTATAATTTAGGCCGCGCTAAATAACTAGGGTTCTCCTTTTTACTCAAGCCTCAGTTTTATAGTTATTAGCAGCATCTTTTTCCCCTCGGCTACCATAACTATATCTAAGCGTCCTTACCTTTGATAAGAACTAATATTAAAAAGTTAATAATAACAACATTCAAACAATCACAATATAATATAATCACTAGATACTACTGGAACATCTCTGGTATGATTACGCTGTTGTTATTGATTTTCCAATAATTAAAAATCATCATTCTCAGAAATCTTAAAGAAAACGCTGCTTCAACTTGTTCAGATTGAAATTATATCTATAAATTACTCCTGATAGCTATTTCAGTAATGGGTAATCGACAAGCGGTTGTATCACCGCAGCCATCATCTCATGATATGACCAAAACCAATCACGTTATCAAATATCAGATTGCACATCGTTCACAGATACGTTCAGACTTCACTACTAAATCAAATAGTTTTCTAATCGGGCCCAGACGAGATCAAAATATCAGCACGGGTTTTATTACTGGTGTTAGTCAAGGACAAACTGAAATTCATCGGCAGGGTTCCACTCCAGCAATGGACATTAAATATAAATCCGTCTATCCGTTGCAATTTAGCTCTGTGCGTACTGGAGTAAACGATGGCTATCCAAAATTGGAAAAAGACGTTGGGACTCGCAGTTTTACGATGAACACCGGCCAGACCAAAGAACAGTTGCCACCTGTTCCATCTGTGGTTATTAGTCGACCTGCAGCAGCACCGCCTGAAAGTGAATTGTCCAACGGTTCTCGCGAAACTACAACAGATGAAGACGATAGTACAAAAGTGTGGCCACCAACACGCGGACACACCACACCGTACACCGAGTACGCAATTTCGGAAGCTGGAGATGACGATAAATATCAAAATTTGTCAGTCGGCAAAACACAACAAGACTTCAACGATCTTAAAACAATTCAAGAAAGTATGGAAACTCAAATACGTAGTAGGCTTTCTGGCTATGTAGATTCGGAAGGGGGAAGCGAAAAGTCTGGCAATAGTAAAACATTTGCTCTTAGACGCGAAGATTCTGCTTCAGCAGAGAAAAACATTCCCCCACCGAGTCTAACAAAGGTCCCAATTGTGCTTGAAGTAAATGAATCGGCAAAAACAAGTAATATCGCTAAATATATTATCGAAAAATCATCAGATCAGCATAAGCCTAAATCAACGACAACGTCAGTCGTCGAATTATATCCAACAAAATTTGCTGGACAAAATCAAGCTCAAGACTATTATCGTCAAATGTCGATGACCCAAGATCGGACTTATGAGGATTTACTCAAGTCTTGTGGCTATGATCAAGATTCACCAACTGAACAACGAAGCTTTGATCATTGCTTTCATGAAACCAATATCTCAACGAAGCTCGGCCACTTCCAGAAAGATACAACGCCGACACCACTGCAAGATTCGCCACCAACACCTAATGAGGTAATCGAAATAAAAGATTTGGATATGGAAAAAAGTGCCGCGGAATCCGGTTTTATTCACGAACACCTTACACGAACGAGTATGACTGAAATTGTTCCAAAACGTCGTCTCACTGAAAGTGAACGCATTGCGTACTATCGTCAGATGAAGCTTCGTCAAGAGCGAAGTTATGCAGACCTGGTTGCAGAATACGAGGCTTTGTATCCAGGGCGATTACATCAGCAAAAGCTAACAATTGACGATTCTAAACTGGAAAGTCCCCGAAATCGAACAATATCTGAAACACATTTATTCAAACCTGAGTCGGCGAAATATCTTGATGACGATCATCGTATCACCCAATTCTATCGTGAAATAAAAATGAGGCATGGCGGAAGTTCGAGCAGTACAAAACAACCACCACAGGGTGAAATAAAATCACACGAGAATAATTATGAAGGCGTTAGTGGGTCAACGCGAAGTCTACAAACAGTTCATGTTGATAATAACTTACATCATGAATGTCAGCTTCAGTCGGTGAAACATAGGCCGCCGATTCTGAAACAGTCGAAAAGCACAATCAGTTTGTTTACAGAGGTCCCAGCAATCAGACGAAAAACCGAATACGAAGAAACAAATTTTTATCGAGAAATTGATTATCGACAAAATTCGGCAAGTAAAAGCATGACAAAATTGACAAAAACAGAAGAAATTCGAGACACGCATAAAGGTACACGTGGGAACAAAGAAGAACCTATTTATAACATTGGTGTGTCTGAGTCTAAGCAACGTTTACCCGCGCCAGCATCGAAGCCGATCCTGGTCAAATTTCGACAGGAAAGTGGGAGGTCAGATCGATCTTCGAGTAGCGTGGACAGTTATCGATATGGTTTCTATCGAGAAATGAAACAACTCCAAGGATATTCATCAGATAATATGAGCGGTCCTGCTAAATCAGATACTCCAAAATCAATGCATACTAATGAAACACACCACACTACTTCTAGGGTTCAAACTACAACTCCTATTACGATAAACTGTAGTAGCCATCAACGTAAAGACGACCAACGTTATCCCAGTGATGCATCTGAACATGCGTCTGATAGCACGGAACGTCACCAGCATGGTTTCTATCGGGAAATAACGGAACGCCAAGGTTATTCAACTGATAATCGTAGTGAAACCGCCATGTCAGATATTTTTAAGCCACCGGCTTCGGCTGTCACAACCATGCATCGCACTGTTAGTTGCCAAAATGTAAACCCGCCGATTTATAAAAGCGTCCAACAAAATCGTCAACTTGGTTCAATGAACGAATACAATATTACCCAAAGTCATCAGACGGTGTACGAACCGAAAGCAATAGGAAAAATTTTTACGCCACATAAGCGATCATCAACCTATGGCACCGATTATGGTTCTTTGGAGCGAATCAATGCAGCACATCGTGAACGAGACTATCAACTTAATCGTGCGATGAATTTGGAGCAAAAATATTCATCAAAATTGCCTAACTACAATAATAATTACTATAGTCCAATGCTAACACAAAGCTCAGTGTATAACACTACTTATCAAAGTCAACAACAAATCTTATCAGGCTCAGAAAGTGAGAAACTTTGCAACGCTGAAGCCCAAAAAAGCTATAATTTCTACCGAGAAATGAAACAAGATCAGGATTATTGTGGAAACGAAGAAGACGAAGAAGAAGAAGAAGCCGGCAACCAGAATTATGTTTATAATAGTGTGAAAAAAGTTTTTAAGCCAGTTAAAATTCTACGATCAACAAGTAGCGTTAGACAGACTGCGAATGCGAGAGACACTACAACTGGTTTGCAGCAGAATCGAGCGGAACAGCAGACACCAACAGTGGCAATCGTTGTCAAACCGTCACCTTCAACTGTTATGAATCGACAGCTTAATAATCTACTGCTGTCACCTAGGCCATTTTCAGTACTTCGCGTTTCGACGAGTGGCAAAACTTTTGATAGCTATCCACCGAAATTCCATCATACAACAACAGCAATGATATCAGACAAATCAAGTTCACCAAAGCGAATACGACAGTCGTCGGAATTTTATCGTCAGATCCGTACCGAACGAGATCAAACACCGTATGGCCGCGAAATTCGGGATCGATACCCGCCAAAGTATAAACAAGAGCCTTTCCCGTGGAAACCAGGCGCTTGTTTTTGAGAAAACCACCTTCGATTGCATGCGTCTCCGCTGTTAAACACATCAAAATACGCTAAATTTTAAATTTTTAACCAATATATCTATTAACTAATATATAATTTTAAATTTTAAACAATTAATCCTAATTGATAGTACATAATAGTTAACGTATTCTATAATAATTTGTGAAAATTGCCGTGCTGTTCATAAATATTAATTCTCGTGTGTAATATCATAAACGTTAGTATATATATCCTGGTATCAAATTATCGATCGAGTATATAAATATAATTTTCGATGATATTATGTGTGATTTTTGAACGAATAATATATACAAATGGAAGTTGTATGATAATAACAGTTTTATAACTAAAAAGGCATACCTAAACTAGAAATTATTAATCATTAGACAGGTAGCAACGCTATATAATATACTTAAAACTCAGTTTGTTGCTAATCACCATGGCTTCCCGATGTTATTTTAACCCCTAATTATATTAATTGACGTACCTATATAGTTTTAATCACAAAGCGGTTACAAGTTCCTAATGTGATGTGATAAATCTCTTAAACTAAATAATATGTTGGGTATCACAAAGTCGTGAAGTTATTCCAAGTTAGCGAGTGTGACTGACTGACTGGCTTACTGACCTTGATAAACGGGAGAAATATACGTAAAAACCCAAAAAAATAAGTGATATTAGTTAGAATATAACCTATAAC